>JAULJZ010120532.1:0-32399 GCA_032270985.1 Heliamphora pulchella
AAAGGTATAACAGTATTTAGATTAATACCGTTCTTGTTTTTCATGAAAAATGCACGCGTCGTTTTTTACGGTCACGGCACCGGTTCTAAAATTTTTTTCGCATCCCAATAGGGATGTCTTCCCCTACGATCGTCCTTGGTTAGCTGTTAGATCTTGCAAGATTCGTGCTAGGCTCGGGACGTTTACTTCCACCTTGGTTTCATTTACTCTCACTGAGCTCTCGTGGTTCTGTCTTTGCTCTGCCATCTTCAGGGGAGAAAAAAAAAGGGAAAAAGGGTCATCGAACTGTTTGCTAAAGTTGGTTCTACTTATTTGATACTTAATATGTTCTTTAGTATAAAAAATCTTATTCAATGAGATTCTATCGTTCTTTACTGTTGATTGTCAACCTAGGGCTACTATTCTAGGTTCTATATGAATTTCTATTATTATAATCTGGGTCATACTTCATTGACTAGCAGAGATTTATTCCAACCGATTCAGTTCCCCTCTATTTCTATTTCATATATTGATAATCTCGCAGTATTATACCCTCACAAAATCCTATATGGTAGTAAAAGCTAGCAGGGGAGTTGTTTGTTATAGGTGGGTCTAGACCGAAGATAAGAGTTTTCTTTATTTTTCCTTATGCATACTCTTAACATACTTTTGATGGTTCAAAATCGGGTGTTTAGACTGTCCAAGTGAGATGCAGGTCTCGGTTATGTTGGATGTGTGGGTTCGCTATGAATTAGTCTGGGAAAGACTAAACTTTGTCACACAGTGATGTCATGGGTTCCTAGTGTGAAGCTGTTGTTCCTATTTATAGGCATAGTTCTACTTGTCGTGTCCTTTAAAAGGTGTAGTTAGTTAAATAAACCCTTTACTTAACCATTCCTGTAGTTGGGGATCTCGATCTTCAAAACTTCGTTAAGCGCGAATGTTAACGGTGCTTTGAGTCATAACGTTAACCATTCCTGACAATTGTCGTCACTTAGTGACCTACGAGTAAGGTTTTGAAGATTGACGGACAAAACACGCGTGGAGTTTGATAAGGATGGTTAGCTCAATCTTACTGGTTTCAGAGAAGGTGACCATACGACAGTGACTAGATAAGCGTTTAGTTGAGGATTTTGAATGGTACAAAACATAACTGGGACTAGAGTAACTTAAGGTGAAACCTAGTTGGCTCAAAGGCATGGGGTTAAAGCAATCACTATTGACTCAGGTTGAGTGGTCAAGAGATTAGCAATTAATGAGTATTATAGAGAGGAGGTTCTTGGGATCAATCTTTGCAACATCAGACTTTAACAAAAAGTATGTTTAAGCAACAGGTAGTCAAAATGGATATTTGCTCTGAAATTACGTTGGCCTAACGTATTTCAACTCAAGCATCTAAGTCAACTCCCCATGTTGGGATTTCAAGAGTTCACAAAATTGCTTCAGTCGGACGTAGTATTGAGATCGGGGAAAAATGAATGGTGGTAAAGGATCTTGGCAATATCTAATGTTTGGAACTAAAGGGATGACATTGAGTCCACGAATAAGGAGTTAGTTCAAGGACGATGGATTAAACTGAAGGACAATCAAATGTGAATACTAGTTGTCATCTAGACATGGTTCAACAATGAATTTTCAAGGATAAGGGCATTTTCTAAGATAAAATTCCTGATAGGATTGCCAATAAGACTTGGGTGTAGAAGGATTACCTATGAATGATACTGGGTAGCATTGTTGAGGACCGGTGTTATTTGAAGGAAGGATAAGCAAAGAAGTTTGATCGAGTATAAAGGTTGATACAAGGGTTTGGGAAAAGAAACTTATAAGGGTGAAATTGCGTGATTTTAACGACGTTCCTTCAAAACTTACGCTACTCCGAGTGCTTTTTCTTCTAGGGATTAGTCAACTTATTGGTGGTTTGGTTGTCTATTGACTATGTAAGAGAGTGTTGAGATTTAGGGGGGGGTGTTTCCCTTTTTTTTTAAAAATATTACAGATTTTAACTTGAGATTATGAGATAGCTTATGATTTTGAGAGAGTTTATAGAAAAGTTAACAGCAAATACTTGCATTTCATTCGGCACATAACTCGTACAAGGTTCTCAAAGAGTTCACATAACACACACAACCTTCAAACAAGAGAAAAAGTACAGCGCCTAGCGTACTAAAGCCTAAACAAACAAGCGTGGATAAAAGTGGCAAATAGTTATCTCACGTTTCCAAGTCGCTTCATAAATTCCGTAGTAGCGCCACTGCACTTCCACATGCCAGAAGCCCTCTGGCCCCATATGAGCCCTGTTGATTATGGCAACTGGTATCTCCAGGTACATTTTCAAACTGTAAAAGTCGATTGTCGAGTTGCGTGGATTGATGATTCCTCTCCTATCTCTTGGTTTCTGTGTCTGCATCCACTTTACATCCATCTTATCCCCTAATAGCCTTTTGAATCCCGGTGGTACCTTCAGATGGTAGGTGGTCTCGTCGTGTCTTTCCAATACCCTTAGCGGACACATGTATCTTGGAAAAGACTCGGGCTTTTTCCACTTCCACATCCTTTCGGGAAACTCTCTCGCGGGAAACTCTCTCGCATACACTCGCTCTCCGATACGATAGTCTTTGCGGTAGTTCTGGCGGCTCCAATAGATTACTGCATCCGTTGCTTCATCATCATCTGGCTCTGGTGGTGGCGCGTTTAGCGGATTATAAAAGAAGGCGATGGCTCGCTCCTCGTTCTCGTCGTCGTCCTCAAGTTCCTCCTCATTGTCTACTTCGAAATTTGCCTCGTCCTCTACTATATTAAGTTCTTCGATTTCTCCTACTTCTTCGACCTCTTCTTCTCCCTGAGCTGGCCACTCGTCTGGAAACATCCATACCAATGAAAACACGTCTACTGAGTCTTGCTCTTCAACAGGTTCTTCTTCGAATTCTGAGTCCTCTGGTTCTGATGCTACCCATGGTTCCCTAGCTGATTCTGCGTCGGACGCCATCCTAAAGAAAGAAAGAATAGGAAAAACCCTAAGATAAGGATTTTAAGTCGTTAAACTTATACATGATAACTTAATAGTACAGACACTCTACAGAGTTTTCTAGACTACAGAACTTGCGATCTCCAATTTTTCAAGGCCAGAAGGTTCACTAAACCTAGGCTCTGATACCAACTGTGACACCCCATTTTCTGGGTATGTTGGGACATATATAACTATAAATAAGGAACATATTCTAGACGATCATTCATAGATACATAAGATAGTTACTACATCATTAACAGTTTAGAATTTGTGCAAAGTACTTAATAATTACAGTCATCTAGCAAATTTAACAAAAGTTAAAGTATGTCTGTGGAAAATTGAACAACAGATCAAAACGTAACATCCTATGTCTTCAAACTGCATCGTTGGGATTAACCGGCTCCTGCCACTTTCTCTCTTCTACAAAATCTTCCCCTTCAACAAACCCGCCTTCCTCAAAGGGCCCTTCTTCGTCACCTGTGGCATAAATGCCATGAGCCGGAGCCCAGAAGCAAATTTTTTAAATTATCTAACTCACGACAAGATATTCTATAATACATATCGTATAACACCCAATGCATAGTTAATGGGGGAGAGATATAGGTAAATTATCATTTCCAACAGGATGAACACATCTAAGAACAAAAGTGTGAGTGTGTGATGCAAATGAATGCAATGCAAGTGCCCAACCCAGGGTACTTCCAGAACAGTATCAAGAATTCCATGTTGGGAATTACAAGGTAGACTTGATGGCTCTTGATCACCGAACCCATTCTCGCCTCGTTGCGAATAGTAAATTTCATTGCTGAGCATTATGCCACAGCTGTTTTACTCAATGGCAATGGTGTGGGGATCGACCTTTATCCAATTTTACCCATTCTTATTCCAGGTCGACCAGTCCCACCTTAAGAACAAGGACACTCATTAGGTGTTGTGGCATTACGATTTAGGGGTCATTTTGAAAAATATTTAAAAATAAAGAACTGAAAGAATGTTTAGAAAAGTCTTTCAACACCTTGAAAACTATATTTTGAAAATTCCTTTTGTTAAGAATAGAGTCGCCACTTAGTTTTTGAGAAAAATTAAGAAAAACAAAATTAGCTACTGATCTTTAAAACATTAACCAGAGAAAGAGGGTTCGGGAGCTAAGATACGAATCGGAAAAGGTGTTAGGTACCCCATTCGCCCAACCGTAGGGTTGGCCTCTACTAATCATCATTGGTTCTTTAATATGATTTCTCAAATGCATGCAAATAAAAAAAATAGAGGTAAAGAGAGAACATATAAAATCAACTATGAAAAATACATAATATATGTACATAGCACTCCAAATCAAAACAAATAAAATGGTAAAATTCTAAGTCCTATGGCATGCAATTTCTAACTAAAGGATACATGGTACACATCCCCACATGCAATATTGTTTAAACAACCTAACCTAGCATGATTTGGTTAAAAGAATAAAAAAAATGCTAAAGTTGTTAAAATTACCTAAACATATATTGCAAACAAAAATGAACTACACAATAAAGTAATCAAACCCTAAACTAATATGTACAATATGCATATTAAAAGTTGTAAGAAACATGTAAAGAGTCCAATGTTAAAAACTAAGAAAAATAATAAAATCTAATAACAAATATTTTGTATTAACAAGCAAATATTTAAAATTTTAATTTAAAGAAGAATGAAATAAAAAAAAACTTACAAGCCAAAATAAAATGTTAGAAAATGCTTGTTTAAACTACTAAAAGAAAATCTAACTATTTCATTTTACGCATTTTAAGAGAGACAAGAGAAATCAAAAGAAAATTATACTTTAATCATAAAACCTAGTCTAGAAAGTTTTTTTATGATTTTCTTGATTTTAATAAAATGAAAAGAAAGAAAAAGAAATAAAAATGGAAATGGAAGAAAATAAAAGAAATGAAAAGGAAAAGGGAATTTTAATTTTATTAAAAAAAGAAAATTATAAAGCCATTTAAAGGTGAAAATTAACTTAAAAGCCTCTTTCGTAATTTTTATGTTTGATAAAGTGAAGAAAAATAAAGCTATATGTGTAAAAAAAAAGGATGATGGAAAAATAATACTAGCATTACGAGAAAAGAGATACTAAATGGAGTTTTATTAAAGTTATGAAAATAAAAGATTAAAAAGAGAGATTATACTAATAAAAGAAAATAAAAAAAATAGAAAAAGCTAGACAAAGAAAATTAGGCTAAAAGAAAAATAAAATGGAGCATTAGCATTAGAGGAGAGAAAAGAGAAAAGTAATTAAAGCAACTTAATAAAAAGGAAGAATAAAGTAAATTCTAGGAAAGGAAATTACTATTAAATGCTAGAAAAGAAAATGAAATGGAGTATTGAACTAATATTACAAGAAAATAAAAAAAATGAAATAGAGAATAATTACATTAATGCTAAAAGAAAAGAAATCTTAAACTAAAATGGACATTAGTATTAAAGAAAAAAATAACAACATTAAATTAACTATTAACTAATCTAGAAAAAAAAGAAGAAAGAAATAAAATACTAACAAAAGAAACACTAAAGAATAATTTTCATTAAATAGGTGCAATATTGACAATTGCAACTATTTTTATGTAAGTGCTTTTTATTTTAACAATAACGACATTATTTAATCGTTTTGTCAAATTATATTAGCACTAATTGATGAGTTTAAATAAAAAAAAATAACAAATGTGCTAAGCGTGAATGCGGAGAAATTAATAACTAAACAATTAAAAACAATAAGTAGATTACATGAAGCAAAAAAAAATCAACTAGGTAAATGAAAGAAATATACAAATTAAGATTGAATTTAACCCAATCACTCTAAAAGAGAGAAAGTAAACTTTAGAAAGATCGGGGATCTAAGCGGGGTACCTAAATTGCCAGAAAATCCTCAAGTTGTAGAATGTGCCTTAACAACTCAACCCTTGGGTGGTGATCCAAGCAGGGCTTCAATGTAAGTGTTGGAGGTTCAGGACTCGGTATCACGGCATGGCTTCAGTGTCGAGGTTCAGAATCGCTCAATATATAGGCAGAGTCTCTCTCACTCAAAATTCGTACAGAAAACGTACGCTGGGGTACGATATTTATAGAATTCTTCAACCAATGAAATGTTGCCACGTTTTGGAATACGTCAGGCCATTTGGAGTTGGCGGTCGCCATGATGTAAGTTGGCGGTCGCCATGTTTTTGAAAGTTTTCACAAATTTCTACGGCGGTCACCACAATGGAAGTTGGTGGTCGCCATGATGAAAGGTGGCGGTCGCCACATTTGGTTAGGGTTTCTACAAAGTTCTATGGCGGGCGCCACAATGCAAGTTGGCGGTCGCCACTTTTGGCTAGGGTTTCTACAAAGTTCTATGGCGGGCGCCACAATGCAAGTTGGCAGTCGCCTTACTTGGGTAGCAAGTTTCGATGGTTCGTTAAAATTTTATTGGTTTGAAGGTTTCGGGTTCAAGTACCGAGCTTGAATCACTTCCCGAGGATCGTACGGAGGCACTAATCCACCTATTTTTATCATCGAATTTGCCTAAGATTAGGCGGGGTCAAATTGGGGTGTCTACAGTTGCCCCTCTTTGATATAACTTACGTAGCAACGCATGGAGCAAGTTATATCAAAGATCCAGAGACAACATCCATTTGACCGAGCCATCAATCTTAGGCCACAAACACATTAGCATGCATATGATGTCAGTCGTACCTGAATTTTTATCGAGCAGCCTACGTACCCCCTTTGCCAGGGATCAGACCAAAACGTAGTTCCTGGGGCAAAATACAAGGATGCAAGATAAGAAACATGATGTAGTTGCTTAACATGAACAGATGCTAACATGATGCAGATAGGTATAGTGTAATGCAAACACGAGTCAGTTTAAGGTCATGAGAAGGACCGATGAGTTAGTTTAAAATCGTGAAGAGGACCAACAAGTCAGTTTAGGATCGTGAGGAGGACTGACGAGTTAGTTTAGGGTCCTGAATAGGACCGATGTGTCAGTTTAAGGTCATGAGGAGGACCAACGAGTCAGTTTAAGGTCGTGAAGAGGACCGTCGAGTCAGTTTAGGGTCATGAGGAGGACCCACAAGTCAGTTTAGGGGGTCGTGAGGAGGATCGACGAGTCAGTTTAGGGTCATGAAGAGGACCGACGAGTCAGTTTAAGTTCGTGAGGAGGACTGAGGAGTCAGCTTAGGGTGCAAAGCTCGAGACTTGGGTGCAAAGCTCTATGATGACCGTCAGACTTGGGTGCAAAGCTCGAGACATGAAGTGACTGTTGACAACCTGGCGGCCGCCGAGACCAAATCCGTCTAACATGGCGGTCGCCGTGTGTCCCTTGGAGAACCTGGCGGTCGTTCACATGAGACATGGTGACCGCCTACTTGAGACGCGCATAAAGGGTCCCAGGCGCGCGGAAAAGGCACATTCGCTCCCTCCTCACTCTCTCTCTAGCTTTCTATTCTCTCTCGTCCCTCTCCAGCTACTTGTGCTTCTAAGTTTTCTTTTGTTCTTTTCTTGATTCCTTTTGCTTCACACAATGTTTACATTGCTTTTCGTGATTCCTTTCTTCTTCATGGCGGGCCAGGGCCATGGTGATGACTACTCGGGGGCATGGCGGGACCATTCTGCTAGTGGGGGTACTTCCGCGCAGCTGGCCGCTGCGATGGACGCCCTTGTTCTTGAGGCGGAGCGTGCCTCCCGCCGGGTTGCTGAGGAGGAGGCACGAGCAGCTGCTGAGGCTCAGGCGGCTTCTGACGCTGCTGCAGAGGCCGTGATGGATGACTTTTTGGATCCTGATGCTGAAGACGGTCATCCAGCACCTTTCGACCCGCATACATACGCTCCATTACCTCATCGTGTGGTTCCACGTGGTTTGAGACGCTATGAGCCCCCAGCCAATGCTGTTACTGTCAATTTTCTTTTGCGGGAGCCCGACTATCATATATCTCGTCGACGCCCATCGGTAAGTATCCTATCCTTACTTGTTTTAATACCAAAGCATGAAATATCAAACGTAGACGCATGTTTAGGATCCTCCCATATGATGTGATTTGATGATGATGACTGATGAAGATGATTTATTTTTGATGCGTGGAATAATTTTACTGATGTAGATGTTGATTGATGAATGATGATTGGGATTTGAGCTTAACTTAGGTACCTATGCAATGGAGAATAAAACAGCACGGACACTAGGATATTTTAAACAACCAACAAAAGGGGCGATTATTTTAGCAAAAAATCTCAAAAATAAAATACTTAAGTTTTTATTATTTATTTTGAGAAAAACACAAATCTAGGGAGGGGGGGAATCATTGTTTTGATTTTTAATTTTTTTTTAACGAATACTAAAGGGGTGATTTAGAAAATTTAGGATTAATTTTGTCAAAATCCTAAAATTTAGGGCAGATTTATTACAACCTCTAGAAATTTAAGGGGTCATTTTTAGAAAAAAATTTAGAATCTTTAGAAAATTTTGGAAAATTTTTTTAGAAAATTGGGACAAGTTTTAAGGAAAATCCTGAAGAATTTTTAAGAATCTTTAGAAAATCTTTAAAATTTTTTAAAAATATTTTGAAAATTTTGAGAAATATCTTAGAAAATTTTGAGAAAATTGTAAGAAAATTTTAGAAATTTTTAGAAAAGTTTTAGGAAAATTTATAGAAAATACTAAAAATTTTTAGAAAATCCTTTAAATTTGAGGAAAATTTATAGAAAATTCTAGAAATTTTTAAAAAAAATTTGAAATTTGAGAAAAATTTTAGAAATTTGAAAACTTTTTAGAAAATCCTTGAAATTTTAAGAAAATCTTAGAAATTTGAAGAAAATTTTAGAAATTTGAGAATTTTTTTTAGAAAATCCTAGAAATTTTTAGAAAATCTTATGAATTTTTAGAAAATCCTAGAAACTTGAGGAAAACTTTAGAAATTTGAGAGAAATTTTTAGAAAATCTTAGAAATTTTTAGAATCTTATAAATTTGAAAAAAAATTTTAGAAAATCTTACAAATTTAAGAAAAATTTCAGAAATCTAAGGAAATTTTTTAGAAAATCTTATTAATTTCAGAAAAATTTTAGAAATTTAATAAAAATTTTACAAAAATCCTAGAAATTTTTAGAAAATCTTAGGTCCCGTTTGGAACTGTTTTTCGAAAACAGTTTTCGTAGAATTATGAATACAGTTTTTCAAAAAATTTGTTTGGTAGCAATTGTGGAAAAAAAATTTCAAAAAAAAAGAAAAAACGTAGTTAAAATTTGGCTGTTTTTTGAAAACACGAAAATTGTGTTTTTGGGTATTTCTCCTCTGTTTTTCGGATAAAATCAAACTATGAACAAAAAAAAAACTTGTCGTCTTCCTTTGTTCTCAGTTCCCGTTACCATTGGCGCCGGCGTCGCCGTCGGGCTCTGAGTCCCTCTCAAGCGTCGTCGGCGTTGGTGTCAGCGTCGGCGTCGCGATCGTCCTCTCAGTCTCTCAGCCTCAGTCGTCATCAACTAGGGTTTCAAATTTCGCCGCCGCAGCCGTTGAGCTACCACCATTGTCGCCGGCCTGTCATTGTCGTCTTCCTCTGGTTCTGGTTCTGGTTCTTCTTCTTCGTCTTTCACCCATTTGTCTCTCCGCCGTTGTCGAGCTACCACCATCGTCGCCGGCCTGTCATCGTCGTCTTCCTCTGGTTTTGGTTCTTGTTCTTCATCTTCTTTGGCTTCTTCATCTTCTTCGGCTTCTTCATCGTCGGCTTCCCCTGTCATCGTCTCCAAGTTTGCCTGATTTGGGCTTCTTCATCACTGGCAGCATCGGCACTGCCGGCGGCGGCGCGGTGGTTCCCGGTTAGGGTTAGGGTTATGTTAAGTTTAGAATTTTTAAAAATAATATACCAAATGAAATTTCTCTTTTTCAAATATTACAAAACTGTTTTCTAAATTTGTTTTTACAAAACAGTTTTCAAATAACAATTTTATAAAATACAACCAAACGGACCCTTATAAATTTGAAGAAAATTTTTAGAAAATCTTATAAATTTAAGAAAAATTTTAGAAATTTATGAAAAAATTTTAGAAAACCTTAGAAATTTGCGAAAAATCTTAGAAAATCCAAAAAATTTTAAGAAGATTTTTTTTATTCTTTTATTATTATTATTATTATTATTTATTTAATTTTTTTGTTATAATTGAGGCCAATTTTCAAAGATTCCTATAAAGTTAATCTTACGGGGCAAAACACAAATGTGAAATGAAAGGGAGATTTTATATATATATATATATATATATATATATGGGAAGAAAATTAGAATATAATGATAGAAATTTGCCTGGTGCAATAGGGCTTAGGGTCACTAGAAATCACGAACCTAGGGTTAGAGTGCCTAGTTTCTTAGGGCTTAAAAGAAACCGAATGGTCGTCACTTGCACACGAACCTATGGTTAGGGCGCCTAGTTTCCTAGGGTTATGTCTTCAGATATTTTCTGCAATTTGCTTGCTCGATTTGTTCTTTATATGTTCTTTATCTGTCTTCTTTTACAGGCTGGTCATTATGTCCGAGACTTTGGAGGTTCTGCCTTCGGAGAGGTGTTGGAGTGGTACGATGCCCTCCCTGCTCCTAGCCGGGCTTACATCAATGCCTCCGGCTTTGCTCGCTTCATACCCCTGCTAGGTAGGACGAGTAATGATCGGGTATGGCTGACAGCCCTGACTGAGCGATGGTGGGATACCACCAACACCTTCTATTTTACCACCTTCGAGGCTACTCTGATGCCTCTGGACTTTGCCCTTATCACCGGCATTCGAGTTGGAGGAGCTTTCATCCCATTCGATCCCACCATTGCGCAGTCTGTTGACGCGTTGCTATATTTCCTTGGGGCTGTCCCCACACAGATGGACCTGGATCGAGTTAGATACACCTGGTTCTTCGACCGCTTGGGTGGCCTGGTTCATCTTGATCAGGTCACTTCGTACGACTGGGGCGGCGCTGCTTTGGCTACCCTCTACAGTTTTATGAGGATACTGACCCGGTTCCCTCAGGTGCTCAGCATTGGGGGATACTGGAGGGTCTGGGAGGTATGACTTAGTTTCTGTAGTTCTTCATCCATTTCTGTTATCTGTTATTTCTGCCAGCTGACATCTTCTTCTTTACAGTTGTGGACCTATGAGTTCCTCGGGCTTCACGTCCCGGCGAACTCCGCGGCAGACCCTCTGGTAATTCCCTGTGCAGCCCGGTGGTCCCGAGGGCTGAAGGGGAAGAAGGCCGGAGGGAAAGACCTTGATTGATTCTGGGTATCTTTGGATCGGCTAACCCCTGACCAGGTATCTTTATTTTTTGTTTAATACACTGCTTTCTACTTACTGCACTGTTCACTTTACTGCACCGCACTATTTACTGCACACTATTCATCATACTATATGCTTTACCATTCTTTACATTGTTTTGTACCTTGCAGGTCCACTGGGATGTCTAGAGGGGGTAGAGGATTGGGCCAGCGCAAATCTGATGCGTAGTCGCGACACCGCTGCGAGGCATATCCTACTGGAGGGCCCATTTGGGCGGGAGTACTATCTGGGAGAGCGAGTGGTTCGCTAGTCGCTTGGCTTGGATGACTTCTGAATCCCAATGGTTCCTCCAGCCTATATGCGTCGGACTGAGGATCTGGGCCGGATCAACCTTCTGCTGGAGACAGTGGGAACCCCAGTTTCAGAGCTGCTAGTGGCGGAATGAGATTATATGGCCTGGACCAGGGCTCATCTGATGGGACCACTAAGACCTGGCCCAATTGCCCCAAGAGGCAGGAGACGAGGACAGACACCAAAGGCCGCGGGTATTGGTCCTGCTGGTGCTGAAGCTGCTGCTGCTCATGATGGTTAGGCTAGCGGAGATGCTGGTCCGGCTGGTGGAGCTAGGGTTGGAAGAGTCAAGATACCCTGAACCGTATCTTCCTTTGTAGACGGGTATGCTTTTGACATTCCTCTCCCAGTTCCTCCAGCTCTGGAGTTCCGGCCAGAGCATGCTCAGGTTTGACCCTTTTCTCACTATTTCTTTTTCGCCCTTCTTTAATCGTAGATTACTCAATTCTAGTTTATTTTTCAACAGACGGATCAGGCTTGGCTGGATCGTCTCATGCTGGTGATGAGTGGCCTGCGGACCCTTGTTCGCCAGTAAGATGCTGCTCTGCGTGCAGCAAGGGTTCCTTTTGCTCCTCGGCTGGTAAGTGTTTGTCCTATTTGATCTTTTTGTTTCTCCTTTATGCTATTTTCTTTCTTTATCTCTTTTGACAGCCACCTGTAGCTGCTGCTGTTTCACCCCCTGCTCCTGCTCTTGCCCCAGTTCCAGCACATGGTCGCGGGTCTCATGCTTCCTCCCGAGCTCATTCCAGAGGGTCGGTTTTATCTGCTCAGAGCTGATCCAGAGTTGTTTCTTCCTCTAGCAACGACGATGGCGACCACTTCAACAAACTTTTCAAGGATGATAGCTCGAAGAAGGCTGACCCTTCCCGGTGAGTTCGCCCCAGGCATACATGAGAGAGAGAGAGACCCCCCAGGGTTTCTTTTCAAATACATTTATTTTGATGGGCCTGTGTGCCTTGTTCTGATATATACACTTACTTGATCCATGGGCCTGTGTGCCCCAGTGTTGGTTGGGTTTGGGTGCCCCAGTTTTATTCTGACATATCAGTTCCATTTATATGTTCATCTGTTGCATGATTTTCCTTTATTCGCTGTAAAAAATGTCTTAGATGCATAGTTTAAATGCCACCACTGATACAGGTTATACAAACTGTAAACTGTCCCATACCAGTCATGTTCAAACATGGCGGTCGCCATAACATAACATGGCAGTCGCCACTTTCCCAAAATGTACACTTGGCGGTCGCCCGTTTCAACATGGCGGTTGCCTGGTCAAAGGAATGATGTCACTGTACTATGCTTTTTAGAGTTGGCGATTGCCGGTTACAAGATGGCAGTCGCCATATTGATCGTCCCTTTTGCTAAATTTTTGGTTTCCTGCACTTTTCTGCCCTATAAATACTATCCTTGAGACCCCATTTGCTCGGACTCAGATGGCTAACACTCTTTCTTCTTGGATTGAGGAATTCTCCCATATCGAACGTTTGAACATCGCTTCCTTTGGCCTTAACGCCCTTTTCTTATTGGGGACTCTGTGAAGATTAACAAACTTTTACTAGCGGCTGCTGCACAACTGTGGGATCCTCAGTCTCATGTCTTTCGATTTGGTTTTGGAGAACTCTGTCCCACTGTGGAAGAGTCTACTACCATTTTAGACTTGGCTGCACGGAGCTCTGTTGTCGTTCCTACTCCCTTCCTCTCAGTTCGGCAGCAGGTGATGCAGTTTTGTGGCCTATCCAGGATGGAGGCTTCTCTTCTGACCTCGGGTGACTGTCTTGACATCCCATAGCTTATTGAGAGGTTTCATCCTACTGTGACCTCAGCGATCTAGACTTTCAGCTGTGGCACCGTTATGCACTCTACTTCTGCCTCTTTGCCTAGTATCTGCTTGTCCCTTCTGATGGGCAGGTTAGTTGTGTCCTGGTTGACATTGCTGGCCAAATGTGGATGGGGAGAGACGTCGTGCCCCTGGTTTTGGCTGAGACACTGCTGAGCTTGGATGCCGTCTATCGTGGCTAAACCACCACCTTTGCTGGCAGCCCTTTACTTCTCCAAGTGATCCTAACATCTTCCTCTATATCAAGTTCTCTGTTATACTACAGAAGCTTTTCTCTTACTGTTCTAATTCTTGCTACAGATCTGGCTGATGGAGAAGGTGAATCTTGTACGGAAACCTCCCACTGATAGGCACAATGCTGCTACTTTCCTTTACCTCCCGCGTTATTAGATATGTGATACTGAGACAGCCTGGCGACAATATCTTTCCTCTCTGATTGGCCCAGACATTACCTGGTAGTGCCCTTGGTGGTGGATTCCTGCTATGACTCTGACCACTGTGGATCATCCTGGTGTGCTGCTTGTTGGCCTATGTCAGACCACCTTTTATTACCCCCATCGAATTATACGACAGTTCGGTCGCAGTCAGACCACCTTTTCCAGTATTTGTGGTCATCTGTTCTCATCTACACTGCGGCTCCTTTTCTGGCACAATATCGGGATGCCTGGCCTTCTCGCTCATTGATGGAGATGCACGAGTTGTAGTGTCCCGATCTTTCTGCTGAATACAATACATGGTTGACATAAGATTTGAGAAGGAGGATTTGAGAACATCTGCTTTGTTTTGAAAATTTTCACAGCATTATTCCCCCACCCCCTTTTTTTAGAGTTTGGGACTTGCGTGCCCTCCCTTTATGTTTAAAAAGCTTTGTAGTCTTGCCTAAAGTAATGAAAAACTCCCACTTCAAGTTTAAGATGGTTCAAGTTTATCCGAAGCTTGAATGTCTTTATTATCAAAACTCAAATATTAGTTAGCATTAGTCTTACTCAGATTCAAAGATGTATAAAACAAAGAATGTGGTCGGACTTCTTAAAAGAAGCTGCCTACGAATCCCAAAAGGTGGAATCAGGCCTTAATGTAGTTTGGAATCAGTTTTTGCTTGGGTGTTGACACTCTCCTTTTTGTGATGCCCTAATTTCTGCCAAGGTTACCCTTTCAGGTTTTCGGCCTTGCGGATTGCTCTGACTTTTTTTGAGTTGCCTTTTTAGTTTTCGACTCAACGAGCTTTTATTTTTATCTTATTTTTACCTCAGGGATAGTATTTTTTGAGCTGATCGAGATTAACCAGAGTGGAGAACACTATGCCATCCAAGTCTATAATAATGACTACACCACCGGTCATGATGGTTTTGATCAGAAACGGTCTGGACCAGTTTGGCTTGAACTTGCCTCTTGGGTCAAAGACGGGAGCTCTGATTTCTTTGAGAACCAAATCTCCTTCTCTGGGGTCTTGAATCTTGACCTTCTTATTGAACTCCCGAGCTATCCTCCTTTGGTAACCTTGTACATGAAATAGGGCTTGCAGTCTTCTTTCATCAAACAAGAGCAATTCTTCCATTTGGTTCCTCTGCCATTCTGCTTCTGAGATATTGGACTCAGCCACTACTCTTAGTGAGGGGATTTCCACTTCAATAGGGAGTACGGCTTCTATTCCATACACTAGAGAGTATGGCGTTGTCCCTGTTAAGGTTTTGATTGACGTTCGGTATCCCTAGAGTGCAAATGGTAGATGTTCCGGCCAATCTTTGTGTGAGTTGATTATCTTTTGCAGAATTTTCTTGATGTTCTTGTTTGTTGCCTCCATCGCCCCATTGGTTTGCAGTCGATATGGTGAGGACTTATGAGCTACTATCTGGTATTCCTCGAAAAGATCCAGAACCTCTCCTTGAAAATGTGAGCCATTATCTGAGATAATTTCATGCGGTACCCCGTATCGGCAAATGATGTTTTGTTTGATAAACTTATAGACATGAGAGGCCTTCAGTACTGAGTAGGAAGCTGCTTCCACCCACTTGGTGAAATAGTCGATGGCCACGGGGATAAACTCATGTCCATTGGATGCCTTCGGGGTTAGTCTGCCAATTATGTCAATGCCCCATACTGAAAATGGCCATGGTGACGTCAGGTTGCACAGTTGAGACTGGGAAACGTGCATAAGGGTTGCGTGAATCTGGCACTTATGGCACCTCCACACGAACTGTATATAATCTATCTCTATTGTCATCTAAAAGTATCCTTGTCATAGGATCTTCTTGGCTAACATATTACCACTCATGTGCTGCCTACAGACTCCGGCATGTATCTCTTTCATTAGCTCTTAGCCATCTTCAGTGTTTAAACACAGCTTGTTGACCCCAGAATGTTCTCGTTTGTACAGTCTACCACCACAAATGACAAACTGCGCAGATAGTCGTCGTATTGCCCTTTTGTCCTTTTTGCTTGTAAACTTAGGATATTCTCCTTTTTCTATAAAGTTCTGAATGTTAAAGTACCATGGAAGGCCGTCAGTACTTTCTTTAATGGCAGTTGTCATCTCGTATGCTGGCTTTCTTTTCTGCTCTATTATCAGAGGTCTCATCCACACTCCAGATGATATGTCAATCATAGATGCTAGGGTGGCCAGTGCATCGGCGAACTTGTTCTGCAGTCTCGGCAAATGGGTAAAAATTACTGATTCAAAGCACGGTATCAGCTTTTCCAGCTCTTGATGGTAGAGAATTAAACTTAAATCCCTGACCTTCCATTCTCCTCTTGCTTGTGAAACTACCAGTGGTGAGTCTCTAATGACTTCCAGTTTTCTTTCCCCTAGTTCCAAGGCTTCCTCCAATCCCGCTAAACATGCTTCATACTCAGCCTGATTGTTGGTGACTTCAAAATTAAGTTTTAGGGATAGCGGAACATGTGATTCATCGGGAGTGACAAGAAGGACTCCTATTCCATATCCATATTGATTAGATGCGCCATCAAAATATAGAGTCCATTTGTCATCCCCAACTTTCATTAGCTGTTCATCGGGAAACTGAAATTCTGTGTCTTTGCCTCCTTCAACTGGTTGGTCAGCTAGAAATTCTGCCACTACTCTGTCCTTGACTGATTTTCGAGTAACATATTGAAGATCAAATTTTGATAATAACAACAACCATCGGGCTATCCTTCCTGTTAGCGCCGGCTTTTTGAACAGACACTTTAACGGGTCCATCCGAGAGACGATGTTCACTGTGAAAAATAACATATAGTGCCTTAGTTTTCGAGAAGCCCAAACCAAATCCCAGCACATCTTTTCCAGTGGCGTGTATCGTATTTTTGACTCAGTCATTTTCTTGCTTAAGTAGTAGACAGCCTTTTCAATTTCAGTCTCACCTTCTTGTGCCAGCATGCATCCCATTGCTGAATCAGTCACTGACAAGTAAAGAATCAGCGGCCTGTCAGGTTCAGGAGGGGCTAGAACGGGTGGCTTTTGTAGGTACTGTCGTACGGCATTGAAGACGTCTTGGCATTTCTAATCCCATTCGAACTTGACTCCTTTCTTTAGCAGCCGAAAGAGTAGTTCGCAGGTAGTTGTAAGTTTTGCGATGAATCGTCTGATAAACTATTTCTTACCCAGAAAACCTCTAACTTTTCGCTCGGTCCTCGGAGGAGGCATTTCCAAAATTGCTTTAATCTTTGAAGGGTCGACTTCAATGCCCCGTTGAGTGATCATAAATCCAATCATCTTTTCAACAGTGACTCCGAACGCACATTTCTGTGGACTGAGTCGCATCTTGTACTTCTGAATTTTTTCAAAGAACTTTTGCAGCGCTGTGATGTGGCCATCCCGATCCATGGATTTGACTATCATATCATTCACGTACACCTCGACCTCGTTATGTATCATGTCATGTAGTAGAGTAGTGGCGACCCTTTGATAGGTTGCCCCCACATTCTTTAGACCGAATGGCATCACACGATAACAGTAGGTCCCCCAGGGTGTGGTGAATGTCGTCTTTTCTTTGTCCCCGAGATCCATTAAAATCTGGCTGTATCTGGAGAATCCATCCATGAATGACAGCAAGGCATGCCCCGTTGTACTGTCTACTAAGACGTCGATGTGTGGTAGTGGAAAATCATCCTTTGGGCTGGCCTTGTTGAGATCCCAAAAATCTACGCAGACTCGAATACGATCGTCCTTCTTCAGTACTGGCACTATATTAGCTACCCATTTCGGATACTCGATTACCATTAGGAATCCAGCGTTGATTTGTTTGGCAACCTCTTCTTTTATGGTCGGATCCTTCTTAACTTCTGTTTGACCTGCTTAGCATCAGGGTATAAGGGGATATGGTGCTGGACAATGTCAGGATCAATTCCGGGCATATCCTCGTAAGACCATGCAAATACATCTTTAAATTTTTTTAATAAAGTTATTAGTTGTTCTTATTCAATTGAGGATAAAGAAGAACCGATTTGAACATTTTGCGGGTTGATTTCATTACCCAGATTTATTGACAATGTTTATTCAATTATTGGTTGGGCACGAATTTCTTCTTCTCTTTTTATTAAGAGTTTTATTTCTTCGGGGATATTCCCGTCGAATTCAAAATTGTCAGAAAATGTATGAAATAAATCAAACAAAGCAGAGTAACCGAAAATCTTGTTCATTTCATTAAAAATAGAGGGGATTACAAACTCGATGGTAAAAGCATGGAGAGGAGCACCAACAGATGTGCCATCGGCTACAGACTCCGACTCAAATTCGAACTCAAGATAGACGACTTGCTCATTACAAAACTCGATGGTCCAATTCTTTATTTCTTTTGCAGCAGCATTGACGATAAGCTTGGTATAGTCAGTTGGCGCACTAAAACCCATCATGAAGCAATCCGATTCGGTTATACGCAACTGAGCCATATTCTCGTTGAGCGACATTCCCAGGTCTACTTCATCGAGCTTGTCAACCCAGTCCTCTTCCTGAACCTTCTTTTCCTCCTTCTCTCCTTCCATTGTTTCTTCCTCTTCCGTGTTAGATAGCTGGTGGCTAAAAAAGATCTCCAATCCCAGTAACTTTTGATTGGTTTCTGCGTCGATCCGCGGCTTCAGAAAGCCACAATACGGGAAATCTTCCCCTTTCTTGACAAAGTATCCATTAAGCGTTCCAGAATAATTAGCCTTTCGTCTCCTTCTAAGCCCTTCTAGATCTTCTTCCATTGGCTCATACCCAAGACCAAAATGGTGCGAAGTTTGCAATACCTGAATGGGTTTCGAGATTCCCTACTGTTTACGTCCTAATCCCATGCCAGGGTAGATGGACATTTTTCTCATCATTGTTACAGCCCACGAGTTGGCATAACTTTCTTCTTCATTCATTAGCGTCTGAACAGCCTATGCCTCATCGAACTAAAAACCACTGAGCAACGCATCATCTTTACTATGCTAAACTTCTAGTAGAGTTGTGTCCTCTCCTCCTTTCGGGGGGTGAGTACTGTCCTCTCCGTGGATGGTTAAAACTGTCCCGTTCTTTATTAATTTCAATTTTTTGCGAAGGGTAGATGGTATTGCTTAGACATTTGGGTCATGCAGCTATGGCCTACCCAGCAGTAGATTGAAGGAGGCCGGCACATCTAACACGTGAAACTCAACTAATGTCTCCAGTGGTCCCACTGAAATGGCAAACGACACCAGTCCTAGTACATCCCTTCTTGTGTTATCATAAGCTCGCACCCCTTGATTGTAGGGAGTGAACTGGTCTGGCCTCGTCCCTAAACAAATAGCCGTCCTCAATGGGAAAACGTTCAAGGCAGACCCATTATCAATGAGGGTTATCGGGACCCATTTTTCTAGGCACTTGACAGTGATATGAAGCGGCTTGTTGTGACTTTTTCCCTCAGCGGGTAAATCCTTATCAGAGAAAGAAATGACTTTTGGTTCAACAGTCGGCAGAATCAGTCCAACCAATTGCTCAGGGGTTGCATCTATCGGGACACTGGCCTTGTTCAATACTTTCAAAATAACTTATCTATGCTTATGCGACACTATCAACAAGCCCCAGATACTGATGTTGGCCTGCGTCTTTTTTAGCTGTCTTAGTACAGCATCATCCTCCTCCTCTTGTTCTGTCTCTTTCCCTTTCCCACTTGGTTGTCCTTTCTCTAACTGTGCTAGCTTAAAGTTTCGTTCACTTCTGGTTAGGTGTTCTACGCCGTCTTTGGGGTCCCATAACCCTGGCATCACACTATCAGTTTGTCTTACTTCGTTTACGTGCAGAGGACCTTCGAATGCCCATAAATCACTTAGGTCACTAACGGCTGCCCTTTCCCTTCTTTCCTGATCGTCTTCGATAGCCTATGTATTGTCAACCTCCTCCCAGATATCTTCTTCGATGAAGTTCACTTGCTGCTCCTGAGCGCCCCCCAAAACTAGTCCATTCGGTCCCATTAGACTTCAACACAATCTTGGCCAGCCAATAGGACTGCATTTCATCGACGTACACTTTTGCCTTAAAAAGTTGGGGAAGGGTGATTCCATCGAGTACATGGCCAAACCCATAAGGCCGAGTTGGATAATCTAATGGCCAATCGTCTACCTCGTTGCGCTCCTCTTCCTATTGGTAGATTTGGATCATTAGTCTATAGCATTCCCAGGCATTATAGTTTCATTCTTCCATTCTATCTCGACTACCTCTAATCATCATGAATACGCATACTGTTTGGTTCTCAATTATTGAAACATGAGGGTAGGGTAGGTGTGCTGAGCAGATGCGCTGACTTAGGTCCTCTAATTCTCCTAAAGACATGTAATTCACCCCAGCATGCCTGGCATGATTAGGCAGTAGGTTAGTAGTGACATTCGGCTTTGGGTTAGCTGATGAAGGGGGGATCACTTTGTTGTCAATGAGATTCTGGATCTCATGACAAAGCCTCATACATTTGTCAGTTAAATGCCCGTAGCCTTGGTGGAAGGCATAGTATTTGGAGGCATTGTATCTTGGAGGAAGTGGATCAGGAACAGGCATGGGGTCCAATGGCTTGATGAGCCCCTTCTCGACAAGTCGATTTAGTGTGGTGGATAAAAAAATATTGAGGGGGGTGAAGACCCTCCGCCGCTTTTGCTGCTGTTGGCCATTGTCTGCCTGCTGAAGGTTGTTTGCTAGATGGGTGGAAAAGGAAGGATTTAAAAGGTTCACCTCGCCTGAGCGAGTAGCGGATTGATTTTGGTTGGTTGTGGGGAAGGTCCTTCTTGGTGGTTTCTGACTCGGCTCGACTTTTTCAATGTCCCCAGACTAGATTGCATCCTTTATTTGAACCCCAGCATCAAACAATTGCTCAAATGTGGAAAGAGACTGTGTGATCAGGTAGCGTTTCAGGGGAGGCTGCAGATTCTTCACTACGATCCGGACTTGCTCTTTCTCGGAGGGCCAGTTTGTCATTTTTGCAGCCTTACCCCTCCAACGGGTCAAGAAATCAACAAATGGCTCCATGTTTTCTTGGCGAGCGGTCTCTAACTCCTGAGTTGTTACATCTAACTGGACATTATAACTGTACTGGCTGACGAACTTCGTAGCTATGTCCTCCCAAGTTCTGTTCTTTGCTACATCTAGGGAGAGGAACCATTTTAGCGCTGCCCCAGAAAAAGATCGGTGGAAGAACTAGGCTTTCAGCTGGTCATCAATTCCCATTGGTGACATGGTACCGACATACATTCTGAGATGAATTCTGGGATCTCCGGTTCCATCAAACTTTTCTATGTCAGGCATTTTAAACTTTTCTGGTAGCTTAGCGTCGGGGAATAAACATTACCCTCCCACATTTAGCATATATTCTTCGATTTCTTTTTCCTTTCTATGGACCTTCTCCATCCGGTCAATTTTCTCAACTAATGCAGACTCTTTGGACTGAGCGGTATTTTCTTCCTCAACTATCACCTGTCGAGGATTCTGTGGTCGTGGTGGAATGACTTGTGGTCCATCGGGGACTTGATTGTCATCGCAAAAGTCCTCGGTATTCTCATTCGCATCATCTGGTTGCCCATTCATGACAGGGTTACTAGCCTGAATCGTTCGGATCTGTGCTTGGCGCTGCACTTTGGTCTGGGTCTGCTATTCTACAGCCCGCTGTATCTCGGTAATAGCCCTCATCAGAGCTATCAGATTAACTTCATTCTCTGCCATGTATGTTGATTCGAAAACTCTGCGAAGTCTGCCTAATTCTGATCTTACCCAAACTCGTGTCGACTATACTCTTTTCGAATCAATGGTAACCCACAGAAGAACCTAAATCCACAAGCAAAATAACCAGTCTCAGACATTTTTCGAAAGAATTCAGATAACAGACAACAAATATCCCAGATATCCAAAAATAGCTGAAACTGAAATAATGCCCCTGTCGGGCTCATACCACCAGCATAACAACTGAACATCAAAGAACCCAGGATGAGAACCAAAGGGGATGAATCAACTAAGTTCTAGAGTAAAGGTTTTATCTAAGTGGACGGCGTTCTGACAAGAAGATTATTCCAACCCTCAAGAGATTGGTTCGACCTACGATTCTAAGGGAAAACCAGCAGCACAACGGTAAAAAAACAAAAACTTTTCTCACATAGGTTGAAAGAAAGGGGCTTTGAAGAAAGCAAGCCTAGACTAAAAATGGGGTACAACATTAGCAACCCGACAAGAACCCAAAAGGGAGAGAAATAATCTTTAAAGGTCCAAACGAAACACGGGCATGACCCCAAGAAGGGCCTAATACATCAACAGGGAAGAACTGACAATTCATGAAGAACCTGGAGAAGAGAGAGACTGTCTTAGAGGTGTTAGAATGAAACACGGGCATGACCCTGGGAGGAAAACTATGGCGTGAGAAACTGATCAGGGTGAAGGACGAAATCCGGGTAAAAACCCGAAAGCGAGAAAGTAATCTATTCAAGGGATAATAGAAAATCTGGACCAAACCCGGAGAAAGAACAAGTCTAATCCGAACAAACAATCCTAACAATATACAATCAAAATAAATAATAAAGAAAAACACATAATCCTATTAGGTTAGCAACACCTAATTGGGGGGGTTCTAAGTTCACTATATGCAAAAGGCTGATTTTGATCAATTTGAACATGGTACCTTCTGAATAGAGTCTGGTATATACCTCCCATGTCTGGAGTGGTGCAGGACATGGTCAAATAGTATGCCCGAACTCTTTTACCGCACCTATGATAGCGTACAGTCAGTAAGGGTTGCCCGTCTTCCCGACAATCCCAGAAACGGATTAACGTTCGGAGCATCAGGTCGACCAGGCAGGGGGTTTGAAGAACACTGTATATGCATGCGAAAATGCAAATGAGAAATTTTATTAAGAACCAATGATGTTTTCAAATCTAGCTCTCTTATTTGATTTTGGAAACCACTGTCCCCACCAGAGTAGCCAGAAAATACTGTGGCGTTGGGATTTAGGGGTCATTTTGAAAAATATTCAAAAATAATGAATTCAAAGAATGTTTAGAAAAATCTTTTACCACCTTGAAAATCATATTTTGAAAATCCCTTTTATTGAGAATAGAGTCGCCACTTAGTTTTTGAGAAAAACTAAGAAAAACAAAATTGGCTATTGATCTTTAAAACGTTAACCAGAGAAAGAGGGTTCGAGGGCTAAGGTACGAATCGGAGAAGGTGTTAGGCACCCTATTCGCCTAACCGTAAGGTTGATCTCTACTAATCATTATTGGTTCTTTAATATGTTTTCTCAAATTCATGCAAATAAAGAAAATAGTGGCAAAGAGAGAACATCCAAAATCAACTATGAAAAATACATAATATATGTATATAGCACACCAAATCAAAACAAATAAAATGATAAAATTCTAAATCTTATGGCATGCAATTTCTAACTAAAGGATACATAGTACACATCTCCACATGTAATATTGTTTAAACAACCTAAACTAGCATGATTTGGTTAAAAGAATAAAAAAAATGCTAAAGTTGCTAAAATTACCTAATCATAGATTGCAAACAAAAATGAACTACACAATAAAGTAATCAAACCCTAAACTAATATGTACAATATGCATATTAAAAGTTGTAAGAAACATGTAAAGAGTCCTATGTTAAAAACTAACCAAAATAATAAAATCAAATAACAAACATTTTGTATTAGCAAGCAAAAATTTAAAATTTTAATTTGAAGAAGAAAGAAATAAAAAAAAAATTACAAGCAAAAATAAAATGTTAGAAAATGCTTGTTTAAACTACTAAAAGAAAATCTAACTATTTTATTTTATGTATTTTAAGAGAGATAAGAGAAATCAAAAGAAAATTATACTTTAATGATAAAACCTAGTCTAGAAAATATTTTCTAATTTTCTTGATTTTAACAAAATGAAAAGAAAGAAAAAGAAATAAAAATAGAAATGGAAGAAAATAAAAGAAATGAAAAGAAAAAGGAAATTTTAATTTTATTAAAGAAAGAAAATTATAAAGCCATTTAATGGTGAAAATTAACTTAAAATCCTCTTTCGTAATTTTTAGGTTTGATAAAGTAAAGAAAAATAAAGCTATATATATATATATATATATATATAAGGATGATGAAAAAAAAACACTAACATTATGAGAAAATAGATACTAAATAGAGCTTATTAAAGCTATGAAAATAAAAGATTAGAAAGAAAGATTATACTAATAAAAGAAAATAAAAAAAATAGAAAAAGATAAAAAAAGAAAATTAGGCTAAAAGAAAAATAAAATGGAGCATTAACATTAGAGGAGAGGAAAGAGAAAAGTAATTAAAGCTACATAATAAAAAGGAAGAAGAAAGTAAATGCTAGGAAAGGAAATTACTATTAAATGCTAGAAAAGAAAATGAAATAAAGTATTGAACTAATATTACAAGAAAATAATAGAAAATGAAATGGAGAAAAATTACATTAATACTAAAAGAAAAGAAATCGTAAACTAAAATGGACATTAGTATTAAAGAAAAGAAATGATAACATTAAATTAACTATTAACTAATCTAGAAAAGAAAGAAAGAAGAAAGAAATAAAATACTAACAAAAGAAACACTAAAGAATAATTTTCATTAAATAGGTGCAATATTGACAATTGCATCTATTTTTATACAAGTACTTTTTATTTTAACAATAACGACATTATTTAATCGTTTTGTCAAATTATATTAATACTAATTGATGAGTTTAAATAAAGAAAATAACAAATGTGCTAAGCGTGAATGTGGAGAAATTAATAACTAAACAATTAAAGACAATAACTAAATTACATGAAGCAAAACAAAATCAACTAAGTAAATGAAAGAAATATGCAAATTTAGATTGAATTTAACCCGATCACTCCAAAAGAGAGAAAGTGAAGTTTAGAAAGATCGGGGATCTAAGCGGGGTACCTAAATTGCCAAGAAATCCTCAAGTTGTGGAATGTGCCTTAACAACTCAACCCTCGGGTGGTGATCCAAGTAGAGCTTCAATGTAGGTGTTGGAGGTTCGGGACTCGGTATCTCGACAGGGCTTCGGCGTCGAGGCTCGGAATCGCTCAATATATTGGTAGAGTCTCTCTCACTCAAAATTTGTTCTTAAAACGTACGCTGGGGTACGGTATTTATAGAATTCTTCAACCAATGAAATGTTGTCACGTTTTGGGACACGTTAGGCCATTTGGAGTTGGCGGTCGCCATGATGTGAGTTGGCGGTCGCCATGTTTTTGAAAGTTTTCACAAAGTTCTACGGAAGTCGCTACAATGGAAGTCGGCGGTCGCCATGATGAAAGGTGGTGGTCGCCACTTTTGGCTAGGGTTTCTACAAAGTTCTATGGCGGGCGCCACAATGCAAGTTGGCGGTTGCCTTACTTGGGCAACAAGTTTTGATGGTTGGTTAAAATTTCATTAGTTTGAAGGTTCCGGGTTCAAGTAATGAGCTTGGATGTCACGCCCCAAACATTCGGGTCACGCAAAAGCCCACCAAACACCCATTTAAGAAAATAAGTTTCACAGTTGATAATTAAAATGTACAACGTTTGGATAAAAGATCCCCATAGTTCAACTCTCATAAAACTATAAATCATGCAATCTCATACATGAATAATAGTATCACCTCAAGGCGTACAAAACTAGCCTCAACAGGTGTCACATGTATAAGTACATGTCTCAAAAAGAAAAACAACAACAAGTCTTCCGTCACCTCTGCACTAGGTCAACTCATCGTGCTCACCTGAAAAGATTTTACAGCAAAATCCCACACCGTGAGCCAAAGCCCAATAGGAACATAGACAGTAAAATTGTAAAGCAGGCTATGCAATTACACACACACAGACTCAACCACAGGAGCCTAAAAGGTTTTTTTTTCAAAATCACAAGTTTTCTGTCAGACTATCACAAGTCTCAAAAAAGATTTATCTCATAAAATCCCATATTTTCATCCTTCGAACTATGCATATCATCCTAACATATATCATGCCACAGTTAAGGGAAAGCTGTAAATAAAACAGTAAGCTTGACTCCGGCCACACCGCAGAGGAAAAGATAAAATGTAGTCTTATGTACCGACTCTGCCATACAGACAAAGGTAACAACTATAGACTCTTGTCCATTACCCTGAACCCATAGGCTTGGTAATGTCATTACAAGTTCTATACGGAGTCACAACAACGTACTCAATTTACGGGACCTAAGCCCGAGGGTACAGAGCACCCAACACAACCACTCAATTTATGGGACCTGAGCCCGAGGGTCCAGAGCACCCACACTCAATTTACGGGGACTAATCCAAAGGTACATAGCACCTACGCTGCGCACGTTTTCGGACTTACACCGAGGAGCAATGGAAGCCCAACTCAACCAAACCCACTGTCACGGTACATCTATGGAGAACATTCAAAAATCCATCATAGCTCAACTATGAAAACCCGCAAAATGATTTATACCACAAATGTATAGAAAGAGATCCAATCCATCAAAATAGAGATCTAAAACCATTTTCAACAAAACGTTTAAAAGGGTGAGACTCAACCCTGCGGGTTTGCTCCAAACCTCCAAAATCACATTTTTCACCGTTTTCACAAAACACCTCGTTTTCAAACCTCTTTTCAAAACCACGGATACCACGTACCCAAAATATGCTTCCAACTGAGAATAAGGCATAAAATCCCACTTTTACCCAAAAACTGCTGTTTAAAACATGTAAACAACATTTCATGCATTTTTACCGGGTGAAAACAAGTATAACTGCATATAACACCCTCATAACAGTAGTAGGTCTAAAATCCTACCTCGGAGAGTCAAGAACTCGACATCTCAAAACTGAACGGTGTTAGAACGAGAATCCAACCAGATGGATGCGAAGCCCTCGACTCCGATAGCAAGGATCCACGAAGGAATCAACAACAAACCAATCTCCGGGCCCTCAAATCTAGAGAGAAGGCAGAGAGAATGGAAAGGAAAAGCTTTTTCCCAAACGTCCAGCCCCTGGAACACTTATAGGCATGCAAAAAGACCTGTTCAGTCGACTGAAGAGGCAGCTTCAGTTGACTGAAGCCCCTCGAAAAGGGTGAACCGCCTCTAGTTCAGTCGACCGAACCAAGGAGTTCAGTCGATCGAACCTATCCCCTCAGTCGACCGAACCTCACAAGAAGGCTACTAGAATTTCTATTTTGGTTTTAGTCTCGGTTTTGTGAAGCAAACATGATTTTTGGTCCAAACACAAACCAAAAGAGCTCCTACCAATCCCCGGAAAGCGTGTAACACATCTACACACGCTTTTCTACAACTTTAAAGCATAAACAATGCATCGATGCTGTTCATATATATTGGAATAAAAGCGTCACGTATATAAACAACTCAAAAGGTAAGGGTCAGGGTCTCACATTGGATCACTTCCTGAGGATAGTACGGAAGCACTAATCCACCTATTTTCATCATCGGATTCGCCTAAGATTAGGTGGGGTCAAATTTGGGTGTCTACAGGTGTCAACCCAAAGTCTAAATTAAAGCTAGTGACGAACCCATGGTGCCTAAACCTCCTTTTTATAATAAAAACCTCTAATTTCATTTCCAAACATGTTAACCAGGGACACCCTAGACCCACAACCACTGAACAATGATTCCCAACACATTTTGAAAGGTACGAAGGACTTTGATAACCCAAGATGCAATGTAGGACTGCCTATAAATGTGCAATATGCCTCTTGTGTACAACTAATCACTGCATGGTGTATAAACATGACATAGCACATGGTACAACTTGCTAAAGCATTACGCACAAGCATGCGAAACATAACCATAATTCATGTGGTATAAAATCGAACCATCGGTACGAGTTCATTTCATCAAGCATCATTTTCAAATACTAATTACTCACAAAGTTCATATAAGGTTTACATACTCAAGTCTCATAAATAACACACCATTCGAACACTTAGCCAATTTTAGGTACAAGTTTAATTGTTAGTTTTAAAGTTACGACAGCGTTTTGAAGTACTTACACATAGATTTAATTTCTGATATTTTAACACCAATTAGATAAAAATATTCCCTACAACTTTCATGTTTATCACTAATGCTAGATCCTAAGGCACGGGGGTCATTTATTTTATTTAAATAACAATAGTTCAGCAATTTACAAAGAAATACATAGGAATTGAGCTTCTGTTGGCCACTATTTTGGGGTATCAATTCAAGGGATATGCCTCTGATATTTAATGAGATTTTAGTTTAAGGTGTCCCCTACAAGTTTCATGTTTTGAGTTAGGGAAAGTTATTTGGAAAACGTTTGAGAATTTGGTAAATTTATTAAAAGGGTTCAATCAGCCTAAAAAGGGTCTACAGAGTGTGTTTTTTTACAGAGAATACCCAAAACCTTTGGGATATCATCCAAGGGTATTTTAGGCTGATTTTTGCTTAGTAATTATCTTAATATATTAGATAAATATTTCATGTTTACCACTTTTGGATTTGGCTTCTAAAACGTTAGGTTTTTGGTCTCACAAAAATGTGTGACAGAGAGGTCTATCAGTCACTGAACCTCAATAGTGACTTTTGGAAGGGTTTTGACCTATCAAGACTTCATATCTTTGACTCATTTTTGGTGAAAAAAGTTATAAATGGGTCCTCTACAAGTTTTATGTTTTGACCTAAGCTCAGTTCTCACTCTAATTTAGGGTTTTTAGGTCTGCACTCAGAGTGGTCAAGATCTGACACTTTTAGGAACAAATGAGATATCTGGAGTTCTACCCAACGAAATCACTTCAAACGAATTTTGTATGAGAGAGAACTAACAAATATAGATTTGGAAATAAAAATCACTTTAAGATCATTTTTTTACAATTAGTTATGATATTTTAAAGTTGGTGGCAGAAAGTGAGTAAGTCTAGAAAAATCAGTCTACTTAGGATTTTGGTTGCCTAGCTTATGTTGTGTACATTTGTGACATATTTTCTTTACATGCATGTTATAAGCTCACATAAACCAAAACTCCAGAACATATTTAGGCCATAAAACTCAAAAATAAACACATGCAAGCGCATGCAAAGCACAATCTTACACAAACAGCCCATGTTCTACTCCTATGACGCCTTTTTAACTTATTCTTTATTTTATTTTCTTAGGGTTTGTTATAGAGATGGATTGAGGGGTATCTTATGGGAGAATATCAGAGGATTTGAAGGAGTTGCTTACCTCTTTTGATGCTCAAATGGGTGAAGGAGAGTGGGACTTAGCTTTATTGTACCTCCCTTGAGCTTTCCTTCCTTTCTCTTCCATCCTTCTTTCTTTTTCACTCCTTGTTCTCTCTTAGAACACTTAAAATTTTTGAAGCTTCTTTCTCACACTCTCTCAGCCGAAATACATGAAGGAAATACATGAAGGAGATACATGAAGGAGAGTGAAGACTAAGGTCTTGTTTTTATAGAAAAGAAATGTAATGGAGTGTAATTATGGTGTTTAATTAAAATTTAAATTTTCATAAACTTCCATTGGTTACATGGGAGGTGGTATTTATTCAGGACTTATAAAAATCAGATTATGGGGCAGGGGGTTTGGCCATGGTAGGTTTGGGAGACTAAAAAGCTGATCTTGTGTTTAATTAGGGTTTTAAATGGTATTCTAGTACATTTTTGTGAATATAATTTTATAAAATATTAATTTTATGTATCTTTTTGGTATCTAAACCTATCAAAACCTATTATATTAACGTATTTATAATTAATTTATTCTTTCAGGATTTATCATGATTTTAATAACAATTAATTAAATAAGTATAGGCTTTTAAGCTAAATTAAGTTAGTTTGACTAGAATTGATTTTTTGACTTATTTATTGTGTAGAGATTTTAAATAATTATTTGTTTATTTTTGTTGACCTATATTATTATATTATTATTTATATTACTTGTATAAAAAGTATTAGGTCATAATAATGCTTAATTTATACATCTTTTTCTCATTTTTAAGCTTAAAAAGGTAAAAAATTGATTTTTGGGCACAAATTCCTAGGTGGCCAGTCATGCAAAGGCATTTTTTTCATTTTGTTATTTTTTGTATTTTATTAGTTAATTAATTAATTAATTGTATATAAATATCTGATTTTGGGTGCCTATGTATTAAATTTTGAATTTTTTAAGACTTTTGCTGTATTAGGAACAAAATGGTCATTTTACCCTAATTAGGAGAATTTTTTATTTTTAATTTTATATTATTTACTTAATTGAAGCTATTCCAAGACTTTTCTAAGTGTTAATGCTTTGCTTCTGAATATTTGGTCTTTTTAAGATTTTCGGGTCAAATTAGGGTTTTCGGGCTAATTAGGGTTTCTTCTATTCATGTTGCGACCTAAGTTCTCATCGTCTATTCATTGCTAATACTAGGATTTGAGCTGGGTTGTTATAATCTAGGTGGTTACTTCTAGAGTCTAGACCGGGGTGTTATAGCTACGCGTTCATCTGAACGGAATTTCGTTCCAACGAAGTTCATTTTTTTACGTGGTTCGAGGTATCGAGTTTTTAACTCAACGAGGTAGGATCCTAGACTATCTTGTCTTTAAAGGGTGTTACATGCAATTATATGTGTTTTTACCATTTAAAAATGTATAAAAAGTTAGTTTATGTTTTGAAAAGATGGATTTTGGCTCAAAATCGCTTTTGGTAGATTTTGGTTAGATAAAAAAGGGGTTTGAGGCTTTTCTTTCAGTCTATCTTTGTTGTTTTGGATTTGTGTATGCCTGTGTGCTGAAAAAGGGGTGTTTAGCTAGTTTAATTTGGGGTTGAGATGCTTTTTCTGTCGCTAGAGTTTGCTTTCCGCCATCTCCTAGTAGCCTGTTTAGTAATTTGAAAAGTTTATTTTTTTGTGTTGACACCTCTTTCTGTTTGTGTCGACACTTTGCCGTTTGTGTCGACACTTTTTCTGTTGGTGTCGACCCTTTTCTTATGTCGGTGTTGAGTGTTCTGTGCTATTTGGGTTGAATCTCTTGGTTGTTTTATGTCGATACATTTTCTATCTGTGTCGACACTTTTTCTGTTTATGTCGACACTTGTTCTACTGGTGTCGACACTTTTTCTCTCTGCTTATGTTGCGTACACTGCTATTGTTTTGTGTCGACACTTTTTCTGTTTGTGTTGACACCCTCTCTATTTGTGTTGACACCTTTTTTGTTAGTGTTGACACCTTCATTGTTTGTGTCGACACCTCTGCTGTTTGTGTCGACATCTCTTCTATTTGTGTTAACACTTTTTCTGTTAGAGTCGACCCTTTTCTTCCTTTGTGTGAATAGAAGAGTTTTGAGATTGAGGTGAGTTTCAAGAGCCCTTGGTTCACTAGAATGTCATATTTTATGTTTAAACCATGTTTGTTTGGATAAAAACCATGTTTTGTGCTTTTTCTTTGTTTATTACATGATATGGAGTTGTGGCTATTCATGGTTTTCAAAAAAGTGATTTTGAAAATGAAAGATTTGTGAAAAGTCTTAAAAATTGTGTTTTGGAGGTTTGGAGCTAACCCTCGGGGTTGAGTCTCAAATTTTGAGAATTTTTCATGCCAAATCGAGCAGTAATCAAGTCAATATAATGGGCTTGGGATAAGCTCAACATTCTACGTGATCAATCTCGTATGAGCTTGATCCCAAAAATTTGGCCCGCTTCTCCCAAGTCCTTCATGTTAAATTATCTCGATAACCACACCTTCACCGAAGATAGCAACCCCACATCGTTTCCGATTAGGAGAATATCATCAACATAAATGACTAGAAATGCCACCTTATGCCCATCGCGGTTCCAGTACATGCAATACTCGATAAGACACTGATCATAGCCAAAGCTTTTAATTGCCTAGTCAAATCGAGTGTTCCAAGACCTTGATGCTTGCTTAAGTCCATAAATGGATTTCTTAAGCTTGCACATCATGTGCTCCTGCCCCTTTGCTACGAACCTGTCTGGCTGCATCATATAGATGCTCTGGTCATGACTTTTGTTAAGAAATTCTGTCTTGACGTCCATTTGCCAAATCTCGTAATCGAGATGAGCAACAATGGATAAGACAATCTGAATGGACTTATGCATAGCCACCGGTGAATAGGTTTCCTCATAATCGAACCCTTCTTTCTGACTAAACCCCTTCGCAACAAGCCTAGCTTTAAAGGTTTCCACCTCCCCGTCCACTCTTCTCTTCTTCTTGAAGATCCATTTGCACCCGATGGGTTTTATCCCATCTAATGGATCTATAAGTTCCAAGACCTGATTAGAGTACATGGACTCTATCTTAGATTCCATAGCCTTTTGTCATAATTCTGCATCCTTGTCTTGTAGTGCTTCATTATAGTTCCTGGGTTCGGTATCATGTTCTTCCGGGATCTTGTCGTAAGACTCTCCCAAGAACATGAACCTCTGGGGTTGAAGAACAACCCTCCCACTACGACGAAGCTTCTGTTGTGTACTCACGATAGGTGGTATCTCATTCCGTTCATTAGGTATGTTTTTCGATTGTACCAAATTTTCATTCCTC
>JAULJZ010120575.1:0-11228 GCA_032270985.1 Heliamphora pulchella
GTAATTAACCTTGTTTATTATTTAAATTGCTTCATTTAGTTTAATCTTTTCAATTAATTGCTTAGCTTACACTTCCATACTAAGCACATTGTCTTTTTCTTTAATTCATTCATCAAAATAGTGCTAATATATTTTGACAATTACAACTTGTTAGTGCTGTTAATTGTCATAATAATGCATTTACATTTATGTTAATGTAGTAATTAATACTATATTTCACATTTTAGTTAAATAGTTGTATTTAATTTCTCTTATTTTTTTAGCATTCTTTTTATTTATTTTCTTCTATTTTTTTGTAATATTAATTTAATGCCCTCTTTTTTTAAATATTAGTGTCCCTTCATTAGTCTTTATTTTTCATTTTCTCTTCTTCTCTTCATAGTAGTATAATTTTCCTTTTTAGCATTTTATTTCTTTTTATTTCCCTTTCCATGAAGTGTAGCTTTATTTTCTTTTAATTGTAATGTAGTTTTATTTTCTCTTTTTAGCATTTTATTTCTTTCTATTTCCCTTTCCATGTAGTGTAGCTTTATTTTCTTTTAATTGTAATATAGTTTTATTTCTCTTTTTAGTATTTTTTATTTCTTTTTCCATGTAATGTAACTTTATTTGCTTTTAATTGTAATATAGTTTTATTTCTCTTTTTAGTATTTTTTATTTCTTTTTCCATGTAATGTAGCTTTATTTTCTTTTTCTTGTAATGTAGTTTTATTTTTCTATTTCCTTCCATTCTTTTCCATTTCTTTTTCTTTTCTCTCTATAATGCTTACCTTATTTTTTTTTTCTTTTCTTTTGTTAAACCCAAAAAAATTACAAAAAATCTCTTATGTTAATTTTTATCTTTAAATGTTAGTATAAATTTTCTCTTATTATAGCAAATTTTTTCTCTTCTCTTTTCCCCTATTTTTATTTTCTTTTGTTTCTTTTAAAGTACAAAGTGTAAATAGTTAAGTTTTCTTTTTCAATAGTTTAATAACATTTTCTAACCTATTTTTATTTTAGCATAATTTTTCTTTCGTAAAGTTCTTTTTTTCCTTTAAATCTTTAAATTCTCTTTTATAAATCCTTCTATTTTAAATTTTTTTGTTAAGTAAGCTTTCTTTTAATAAATAATTTTCTCTTTTATGCATTTTTTATTTTACATTTCTTATTTCTTTTTCTTTATTCATCATGTTAATGTTAATGCACGTTTTAGTTTTTTCACTTGATAGCATGTTTGGAGTAGTTTAGTTTATCTTTTGTAACAAATCATATTTAGATAATTTTAACATTTTCTAGTGTATTTTTGTTCACTTATGCAAATCATGATAGTTAGTTTATTTTTGTGAATATTGCATATGAAAGTGTTCCATATATCATTTAGTTAGAAATTGCATGCTATAAAACTTAGGAATTTATCCCTTTATTTGTTCTAATTTAGAGTGCTGTGTACATATGTTATGAATTTTTCATATTTAATTTTGGATGTTCTCTCTTTGCGTCTATTTTTTTTATTTGCATGCATTTGAGAAATTCTATTAAAGAACCAATGATGATTAGTAGAGGCCAACCTTACGGTTGGGTGAACAGGGTGCCTAACACCTTTCCCGATTCGTACCTTAGCCCTCGAACCCTCTTTCTCTGGTTAAACGTTTTAAAGATTAGTAGTTATTTTTGTTTTTCTTAGTTTTTCTTAAAAACTAGGTGGTAACTCCATTTTTAATAAAAGGGGTTTTCAAAGATTGGTTTTCAAGGTGTTAAAGACATTTTTCAAACATCTTTGAATTCTCATATTTTTTACCATTTTCAAAACCCCTAAATCTCAACGCCACAGTATTTTTTGGCGACTCCGTTGGGGACTGATTTATAAAACCAAATAAGAGGGCTAGACTTGAAAAGATCATTAGTTCTTAATAAGAATTTCTCATTTTTATTTTTGCATTCATATGCATTATTCTTCAAACCCCCTGCCTGGTTGACCCGATGCCCTGATCGTTTATCCGTTTCGGGGATTGTTGGAAAGACGGACAAACCTTACTGACTGTACGCTTTCATAGGTGTAGTAAAAGAGTTCGGACGTACCATTTGACGATGTCCTGCACCACTCCAGGCATGGGACGTATATACCCGGCTCTATTCAGAAGGTACCATGTTTGATTGACCAAAATCGGCCTTCTCATGTAGTGAACTTAGAATCCCCCATTAGGTGCTGCTAACCCTAGTAGAATTACGTGTTTTCTTCATTGTATATTTTGTTTGCATTTTAGTAGGATTGTTTTGTTCGGATTTAAGCTAGTTTATTTTTCGAGTTCAGCCTGAGTTTTCCGTTATCCCTTGATTAGATTAGTTTTTTGCCTTCGGGTTCTTACCCAGGCTTTGTTCCTCACCATGTTCGGTTTTCACATCATAGCTTTTCTTCTCGGGGGTCATGCCCGTGTTTTATTTTGAAGCCTCTAGGGTAGTTTCTCTCTCCTTCAAGTTCTTCCTGGATTGTTAACTTCCTCTTCCTTTGTTTAGGATACCCTTGCCATACCCGTGTGAGCTAGTTTCCTACCGTTATGCTGCCCATTTTTCCTAAAAATCTAGATCAACCCAGTGTCTTAAGGATTAGAATGGTTTTTCTTACCGAAGTGTTGTCCGTTTAGATAAACCTTCCCTCTAGAAGTTGGTTAATCTTCTCCTTAGCCATCATCCTGGGTCATCCTGTTGTTATGCTGCTAGCATGAGCCCGACATGGGCATTGTTTTAGTCTCCATATTTATCTGTTCATGATTCGCTGTTTTGGGGTATCCGAGATATTTACTAATTTTTTGTCAGAATATTTGCTCGAGAAGTGTTTGATACTAGTTATTCTGCTTTTGGGATCTAGGTTTCTCTATGGGTTTACCATTGGGCTAAGAAAAGTACAGTCAACACGTGTCTGGAAAAGATCAGTGACAAGTAGACTTTGTAGAGTATTCGAGCAGTCAGCTGAAATGGCAGAGAATGAGGTGAACTTGACAGCTCTGATGAGAGCGATTACTGAAATGCATAGGGCCGTGAAGCAGTAAACTCAGGCTCAGAGTCAGTGCCAGGCACAGATTTGGGCAATTTAGGCCCGTTTTCCAATACCGAACGAACAACATGATGACCCAAATGGTAACGAAAAAGATTTTTGGGATGACAATTAGGTCCCTGATGGACCGCAAGTTGTTCCACCACCACCGCGGATCCCTTTTCAGGTGTTGGTTGAGGAAAAAAAATCGCTCAGTCTAGAAAGTCTGTGTTGGTCGAGAAGATCAACCGAATGAAGAAGGCCCTTAGAAAGGATTAAGGGATCGAAGAATATATGCTAGATGTGAGAGAACTATGTTTGTTCCCAGATGCTAAGCTCCTAAAAAAGTTTAAAATGCCAGATATGGAGAAGTTCGACGGAACTGGAGACCCCAAAATTCATCTCCGAATGTATGTTGGTACCCTGTCGCCAATGGGAATTGACGACCAGTTGAAGGCTCAGCTCTTTCACTGATCTCTTTTTGGGACTGCTCAGAAATGGTTCCTCTTCCTCGATGTAGCAAAGACCAGAACTTAGGAGGACATAGCTACGGCATTTGTTAGTCAGTACAGCTATAATGTCCAACTAAATGTCACCACCAGAGAGCTCAAAACAACTCGACAGGAGAGTCGGGAGTCGTTTGTTGATTTCCTTACCCGATGGAGGGGTAAGGCCGCCAAGATGACAAATCAGCCTTCTGAGAAAGAGCAAGTGGGGATAGTAGTGAAGAATCTGCAGTCCCCGTTGAAGCGTTATTTGATCACGCAGCCAATCTCACATTCGAGCAGATATTTGATGCCGGGGTTCAAATAGAAGATGCAATCCAGTTTGGGGATATTGAAAAAGTCGAACCTAGCCAGAAACCTAAGAGGATCTTCTCCACGAATAACCAAAACCAGTCTGCTACCACCAACATCGTGTCTCGTTCAAACGAGATGAACCTGCTGAACCCGTCCTCTTCCACTCAACCATCCAACAATACCTATCAGTCGGACAACGGTCAACAGTAACAGAGGCCAAGCATGGTGTTCACTCCCCTCAACATTTCATTGTCCACCGTCCTGAGTCGACTCGTTGAGAAAGGGCTTATCAAGCCATTGGACCTCATGCATGTACCTGATCCCCTACTGCCGAGATTTAATGCTTCTCACTACTGCGCCTTCTATCAAGGCCATGGAAATTTGACTGATAAATGTATGAGACTGCGTCATGAGATCCAGAATCTCATTGACAACAAAGTGAACCCACCACCATCCGCTACTCCAAAACTGAACGTAACGACTAACCCCTTACCAAATCATGCTAGGCAAGCGGGGGTAAATTACATGTCTCTAGGGAAATCAGAGGATTCGAGTTAGCACATCTGTTCAGCATACCTACCACACCCTCATGTTTTAGTAACTGAGGATCAGACAGCATGCTCATTTATCGTGGTTAGAGGCAGTCGAGACAGGATGGAGGAATGGAATGATGGTGCTTGGGAGTGGTATCAGACAGCATTCCCAGCTACCAAATTGGAAGAAGAAGAGCACAACGAAGGAGATGAATGGCCTTTGGATTACCCAACCCGACCATATGGGTTTGGTCACGTGCTCGATGGCGTTACCCTTCCCTAGCTTTTTGAAGAAGCGATATACGTCGACGAGATGCAGTTCTATTGGCTGGTAAGGGTCGTGCTAAAATCAGACGGGGCCAAGTGAACCGACTTCTGGGCCGCTCGGGAACAGCAGGTGGACTTCATCGAAGAGGATATATGGGAAGAAATTGATAATACATGGGCCATCAATGATGATGGGGATAGAAGGGAAAGAATAGCAATTGGTGATTTAGGCGATTTGTGGGTATTCAAAAGCCCTCCATTTGTGAACAAAGTGCGAGAGACCAGCGACACAATAACAGGATTATGGGATCCTAAGGAGGGGATAGAACATCTGACCAGAAGCGGGCGACATTTTAAGCCAGCCCAGCTGGAAAAGGGGCAACCAAGTGGAAAAGGGAAGGAAAAAGAACATGAAGAAGAAGATGATACGGTGCTAAAGCAGTTGAAGAAGACGCAAGCTAACATCAGCATTTGGGGGTTACTGATGGCCTTGCACAAAATACAAACAAGCTGTGCTAAAGGTTTTGAATAAAGCCAGCGTTCCGATAGAGGCCACCCCGGAGCAACTGATTGAACTTATCCTGCCAGCGGTTGAACCGAAAGACATTTCTTTTTTCGATAAAGATCTGCCAGCAGAGGGAAAGAATCACAATAAACCAATGCATATTACTGTTAAGTGCCTGGACAAATGGGTCCCTATGACTCTTATCGATAGCGGGTCTGCATTAAATGTATGTTCGCTCAGAATAGCACTTTGTTTAGGACTCAAGATAGAGCATCTCATACCGAGCAATCAAGGAGTCCTGGCTTATGACAACACAAGGAGGGACGTACTGGGACTTGTATCGTTCGTAATATCAGTAGGGCCCTTGGAGACATCGATTGAGTTTCATGTACTAGACGTACCGGCGTCTTTTAACTTGTTATTGGGTAGGCCTTGGTTGCATGACCCAAGTGTCCAGGCTGTACCATCAACTCTCCATCAAAAACTGAAGCTGATAAGAAATGGGACAGTTTTAACTATTCACGGAGATGATAGTATTCATCCTCTTAGAGAAAGATAGGGATCAACTTTGTTGGAAGTTCAGCATAATGAAGATGATGTATCACTCAGTGGTTTTCAATTTGATGAAGTACAGGCTGTCCTGATGCTAATGAGCGAGGAGGAAATGTACATCAGCCCACGGGATGTAACAATGATGAGAAAAATGTCCTTTTTCCTTGGTATGGGATTAGGATGTAAGCAGCAAGAAATCTCGAAAACCATTCAGGTATTGCCGACTTCGCACCGTTTTGGCCTTGGGTATGAGCTAACGGAGGAAGATTTGGAAGGGCCTAAGAGGGGACAGAAGGCCAATTATTTTGGAACGCTCAATGGGTACTTCGTCAAGGAAGGGGAAGATTTTTCGTATTGTGGCTTTCCAGAGCCGTGGATCGACGAAGAAACCAACCAAAAGTTGTCAGGGATGGTGATCTTTTTTGGCCATCAGTTGTCTAACACAGAAGAGGAAATAGTGAAATGGGAAGAGAAGGTTCAAGAGAAAGACTAGGCTGACAGATTGGACGGCAATGACTTAGGAATACTTTTTAATGAGAAGATGGCACAATTACAAGTAACTGACTCGGACTGCTTCATGATGGGCTTCAGCGCACTAGCCGACTGCACCAAGCTCATTGTTGATGCAACTGCAAAGGAAGTGAAGAATTGGACCATCAAGTCTTCTGATGTACATATTGTCTGTCCTGGTACCAAGTTTGAGTCAGAGTCTGTGGTTGAGATCACGTCTGTTTGTGCACCTCACCCTGTTTATGCTTTCAAGTTTGTAATTCCTTCTTCTTTCAATGAAATAAACGAAATTTTTGGTTACTCTGTGTTGTTTTATTTGTTTCATACACCTTCCGACGATTTTAAATTCGACGGGGATATCCCCGAAAAAATAAAACTTTTAATAAAAAGAGAAAAAAAAAGTGTGCCCAGCCTATAATTGAAGAAACTTTGTCAATAAATTTGGGTAATGAAAATAATCGGTAAAATGTTCAAATTGGTTCTTCTTTATCCTTAGTTAAACAAGAACAATTAATAATTTTATTAAAAGAATTCAAGGATGTATTCGTATGGTCTTACGAGGATATGCCCGAAATTGATCATGACATTGTCCAACACCATATCCCTCTATACCCCGATGCTAAACCGGTCAAACAAAAATTAAGACAGATCCGGCTAGAATGGGCTCTGAAGATTAAAGAAGAAGTCGCCAAATAGATCAACGCTGGATTCCTGATGGTAACTGAGTATCCAAAATGGGTAACCAACATCGTGCTAGTTTTAAAGAAAGACGAACGCATCCGAGTCTGCGTAGATTTTTGGGACCTCAATAAAGCTAGTCTGAAAGACGATTTTCTACTACCACACATCAACGTCTTAGTAGACAGTACAGCAGGGCATGCCTTGCTATCATTTATGGATGGTTTCTCCAGGTACAACCAGATTTTGATGGATTTTGAAGACAGAGAAAAGACGACATTCACGACACCGTGGGGAACCTATTGCTATCGTGTGATGCCGTTTGGTTTGAAAAATACAGGAGGAACTTATCAGAGGGCTACTACTACTTTACTGTATGACATGATACATAAGGAGGTCAAGGTGTACATGGACGATATGATAGTCAAGTCAAAGGATCAGGATGTTCACATCATAGCACTGCGAAAGTTCTTTGAAAGAATTCAAAAATATAAGATGCGACTCAATCAACAGAAATGTGCCTTTGGAGTTACTACCGAAAAAATGCTTAGATTTATGATCACTTAACGGGGTATCGAAGTGGATCCTTCAAAAATCAAGAAAATTCTGGAAATGCCTCCTCCGAAGACCGAGCGAGAAGTAAAGGGCTTTCTGGATAAAATACAGTTTATCAGCCGGTTCATCGCAAAACTGACAACTACCTGTGAGCCACTCTTTCGTCTGCTAAAGAAAGGAGTCAAATTTGAATGGGATCAAAAATGCCAAGGCGCCTTTGACGTCGTACAACAGTATCTACAAAATCTACCTGTTCTAGCTCCTCCCGAACCTGACAGGCGACTAATCCTTTATTTATTAGTGACTGATTCAGCTATGGGATGTATGTTGGCACAAGAAAGTGAAACTGGAATCGAAAAGGCCGTCTATTACTTAAGCAAAAAGATGACAGGATCAGAAATACGATACACACCATTGGAAAAGACATGTTGGGCCTTGATTTGGGCTTTCCAAAAGCTGAGGCATTACATGTTGTCTTTTACAGTGAATATCATCTTCCAGATGGACCCGTTGAAGTACTTATTTGAAAAGTCGGCACTAACAGGAAGGTTGGCTCGATGGTTGCTGCTGTTATCAGAGTTTGATCTCCAATATGTCACCCAAAAATCAATCAAAGACAGAACAGTGGCATAGTTCATAGCTGATCAACCAGTAGAAGGAGGTGAAGACACAGAGTTCCAGTTTCCTGACGAACAACTGATGAAAGTCAGAGATGACGACTGGACTCTATATTTTGATGGAGCGTGCAACCAATACGGCTATGGAATAGGAGTCCTTTTTGTCACTCCTGACGAATCACACGTTCTGTTGTCTCTAAAGCTCAATTTGGAAGTGACCAACAATCAAGTTGAGTATGAAGCATGTTAGCCAGATTGGAGACAGCATTAGAATTAGGGGCAAGAAAATTAAAAGTCATTGGAGATTCAACACTGGTAGTTTCACATGCAAGAGGAGAATGGAAGGTCAGAGACTTAACCTTGATTCTTTATCATCAAGAGCAAGAGAAACTGATACCGTGTTTTGAATCAATAATCTTTACTCATGTACCAAGACTACAGAATAAGTTCGCCGATGCACTGGCCACCCTAGCATCCATGATTGAAATTCCACCTGGAGTCCGAATAAAGCCTTTGATAATTGAATAGAAGAGAAAACTGGCATACAAGATGATGGCCACAACCGAGGAAAGCACTGATGACCTCTCATGGTACTTTGATATTCAAAACATTGTAGAGAAAGGAGAATTTCCCAAGTTTGCCAGCAAAAAGGATAAAAGGGCGATACGACGATTATCTTCGCAATTTATCATTTACGGTGAAAGACTGTACAAACGAGGACATTCTGGGGTCAACAAGCTGTGTGTAAACACTGAAGAAGGTCAAGCATTGATGAAAGAGATCCACGCGGGAGTTTGTGGGCCACACATGAGTGGGAACATGTTAGCCAAGAAAATCCTATGACAAGGGTACTTTTGGATGACAATGGAGACAGAATACATACAGTTTGTGCGGAGGTGCCACAAATATCATATTCACACAAATTTCATGCACGTTCCCCCATCTCAGTAATATAACTTGACGTCACCATGGCCATTTTTAGTATAAGGCATCGATGTGATCGACAAGGTAACACCGAAGGCGTCAAACGGGCACGAGTTCATTTTAGTGGCCATTGACTACTTTACCAAGTGAGTGGAAGCAGCCTCTTACTCGGTATTAAAAGCTTCACATGTTGCTAAGTTCATCAAGAAAAACATCATTTGTCAGTACGGGGTTTCCCATGAAGTCATCTCGGATAATGGCTCACATTTTCAAGGAGAGGTCTTAGATCTTTTCAAGGAATACCAGATAGTGGCTCACAAATTCTCACCATATCTGCTGTAAACCAATGGAGAAGTCGAAGCAGCAAACAAGAACATCAAGAAAATCCTATAAAAGACGATCACCTCACATAAGGATTGGCCAGAGCATCAACCATTTGCACTTTGGGGATACAGAACGTCAATCAGAACTTCAACAGGAGCTACGCCATACTCTTTAGTGTATGGGACGGAAACCGTGCTTCCCATTGAGGTGGAAATCCCCTCACTAAGAGTAGTGGCTGAGGCCAGTATTACGGAAGCAGAATGGCGGAGGAACCGAATGGAAGAGTTGCTCTTGTTTAATGAAAGAAGGTTGCAGACTCTGTTTCATGTACAAGGATACCAAAGGAGGATAGCCCGAGCATTCAATAAGAAAGTCAAGACTCGGGATCTCAGAGAAGGGGATTTGGTCCTTAAGGAAATCAGAGCTCCAATTTTTTACCCGAGAGGCAAATTCATGCCAAACTGGTCTGGACCATTTCTTATCAAAATCATCATGAACGGTGTTCTCCACTCCAGTTAACCTCGATCAGCTCAAAAGGTACTATCCTGGAGGTAAAAATAAAGATAAAATAAAAGCTCGCTGAATTGAAAACCGAAAAGGCAACTTAGAAAAAAGTTAGAGCAGCCCGCAAGGCCAAAAATCCAAAAGGGCGACCTTGGCAAAAGTTAGAGCATTACAAAAGGAGAGTGTAAATACCCGAGAATAAACCGAGCCCGAACTATGTTATGTCCTGATTTCATCTTTTTGGGATACGTAGGCAGCTTCTTTTAAGAAGTTAGGCCACATTCTTTGTTTTTAACCATCTTTGAATCTAAGTAAGTTCAATGCAAATTAAATTCCTGGATTTTGATAAAGTCATTAATCGAAAAACTTTAGATAAATTTGGACCATCATAAACATAAAGTGGGAGTTTTCATTCAGAGTTACAAAGTTTTTGAAAAAACAAAAGAAGGGCACGCAAGTCCCAAACTCTACAATAACAAAAGAAAGCCGTGAAATTTTCAAAATAAAGCAGAAGTCCTCAAATCCTCCTCCTCTTTGCCTCTTGTTTCCCCTCTTCTTTATCTTTCTTCTCCCGATCCTGCATCAGCCATGTCTTATACTCATCAGAGAACTCGGGGCACTACAGTTCCTGCATCTCCATACGTGAACGAGAAGACCAGGCATCCTGATACTGTGCTAGAAATGGAGCCCGTAGTGCAGAAGAAAACATACGGCCTCGGATACTGGGAAAGATGATCTAACTGCAACCGAATTGCTACATAATCTGATGGGGGTAGTAGAAAGTAGTTTGGCATAGACCGACTAGCAGAACACCTGGATGATTCATAGTAGTCAGAGTCATGGCAGGAATCCACCACCAGGGGCACTGCCAGGTATATATTTGGGCCAGTCAGAGAAGAAAGGTACTGTAGCCAAGCTGCCTCGGCGTTGCATATCTAATAATAGGGATGATACAGAAAGGCTGAGGCATTGTGCCTATTAGTGGGTGGTTTCTGCACAAGATTTACCTTCTCCATCAACCAGATCTGCAGCAAAAGTTAGAACAGTAAGAAAAGAAGGCTTGCAGTATGACAAAAGTCATATAAAGGGAGAGGTTTTGAGCTTACCTGAAGAAGTAAGGGGCTGCCAGCAAAAGTAGTGGTCTCACCCCGACGAACGGCATCTAGACCCAGCAGTGTCTCGGCCAAGACAAGTGGTACAAAATCCTTTCCCAACCACATCTGATCGGCAATGTCAACCAATGCACAGCTAACCCGCTCCTCAGAAGGGACAAGAAGATATGGGCAAGAAGACAGAAGCAAAGTGCATAGCGTCGCCGTAGCTGAAAGTCGAGGTCACTGAGGTCACCAGTAGGACGAAATCTATTAATGATCCAATGTATGTCGAGGCAATCATCTTGTGTCAGAAGAGAGGCCTCCATCCTAGATAGACCACAAAGTTGTATCA
>JAULJZ010120586.1:0-11228 GCA_032270985.1 Heliamphora pulchella
TCACATTTGTGTTTTGAATTTTTCTAAGTGTTCCAAGAGTGTTTTAGAGAGAGAAAATAAAGACCTAGAGTGTGTTCATCAAGTTCTTCAAGTGTTCTTTGTGTTCTTGTTCAAGGTGCTTCTATATCTATCATCCATCAAGCATTACCAAGGTAGGAACAATATTATTATACACTTATTTTCCATATACTAAAATTTTCTTAGCTCATAAACTCCTCTAGATTCAAGATCCATGCTCAAACCTATGAGATGTGGTTTTGAATCTATTTTTTGCTTTTATTCTTTCTCCTCAACCGCCCACCATTTTTTCTTATTTTTGATCCATGAAAATGGTATATATCTCATATATAGGCCATATATATGAGAGATATAATCATGCATGCAAAGCCCATGGGCCTAGGAGCTCAAAAAGCACATGTTTTCTTCATACTCAAATCTATCCAGAAAGGGTTTTTGTCAAAAATCTAATTTTTGCTATTTTTTTTGAGTGGGCTAGACTCATCAAAAGATTCTAGACTTGTTACTGTAGTTTCATGTATACGTTATTTGTATGCACGAATTTTCTTGAGGTCCAAATCTGTTCCCTCTTGTTTTTAAAAAAATAGAGAAGTAAGTTGGGCTAAAATGGCTGTTTGGACAGACCACTTTGAATCCATGTCATTTATTGTAGAAGTAAGCTCTCGGCATGAGTTATATGTGGTTGGATAGATAAACTTCTTATCTTTCTAACCTCACTGGAATCAACCTGTTTGCATGGGTATAGAGAAAATGACAATGATTCTCCCAAAGTGTGTCGAATCTGGAGACTGTTTGGTAAAATATTCATAATAAATTCAATAAAAATGAAACATATGCAAGGTCAATCTCCGAGCTTCTAAACTCATAGATCTATCACCGTAAAAATTGTAAAAGTAAAATTTTAAGTCTAAGTCCTCATTTCTATTTTTGAAATCACTGAGTTTTCGCGCCACTGTTCTGGAATTTTTCTCTACACTGTCACAGAAATTTGTTTTATCAAAACCGAGGCCTTAAAGGAAAATTTTGAAAAAGTGTAAAACATAAAAAGTGTTCAAAACATCTCAAATAGGGTGTCTACAAAAGTTTCAATTTTAACTCCGAGTCTAAGTATTTTAAAAATCCTAAAACCAGTAGCTAAAATCTAAAAATCCTGACTGTGATTAAATGTGATTTAGTGTTAAAGCTATTGTTTTGGGCTTCCTATATTGTGTTATGTATGATTAAATAATTAGAATGAGTAACATTGTCTCGATATACTTACATGATTTTAGTAGTTGAATTACTTGCATGCAAATTTGGTTAAATCGTTGATCTATGCACATTGTGTTTTAGCCTAAGTATTTTGAGTTGACTTTGGGTTAATTGGTGCACTTTTTGTCTTACATGCTAATTAATCATATCCATGCATGAATTCTCATGTAAGTTAAAAAATCGTAATTTTAACACATAGTATCATGCCACATCATCATTGGGTGGGTTTTACGGGGCTCACTTAAATATTTCAAGAAAGACATGAAATTGAACTTTAGGGTGGTACAATGACACTTGGAGAAATTGTGGCTTTATGCCTTGGTTATTTTTGAATGGTTTTTGCCTTTAGTGCTAAATGCACGTTATTATAAATTGTATTATTGGTGAAGGCGATTCAAATAGCGTAATAATAAGAGTTATATTTTGCGATCCCGCGTTTGACCTTGACCTAAGAGTCGAGGGCCTGAAGTATTGACTTGTCCACGCCATTGCAGTCAGTGATAACCCAATTGGACACTTAGTCTGCTATGTAGTCATCCTATGACTTAAAGAACGCTCTTTGTCGGTCGGTAGACTTGGTCAGCGTGATAGGGATCATCGGGTTTAGGATGGTTATTTCCCGGGAGGGAGAACCTAGAATAACTTAAATTTAAATTAAAAAAAAAATTTTAATTGGTTGCATCATTCTCATCATTGTTCGCTGTCATGTTTATTCTGTCATCTTATCTGCTATGTGTTGACCTATACTTGAAGAAATTTATGTATAACTATGTTATTCCTTCTTTAGCTTTCGCTCACTTCATTCTATGCCAGGTTTTGAGAATACGAAAGTTCCCGCCAACTACCCTGTGACAGAGGAGGTGGAACCGTGGCTCCCATAAGCCAGAACTCTACCAATCTGCTGCATCTGATTTCTTTTTGAGCTTATCGGACCTAGTATTGCTTTCTTTAATATTTTTTGATACATACACTTTATTTTGGGTCTGTAACCTTAATCTTATGGTATTCTTACTTTTCTGAATTGATGGGTATTAATCGCTTATTACTATTATGCACCATTATTAGCTAATTGTCGATCTAGATGTCTCCATGTTTCGGGACGTTACAGTGAAAGTCTAAAAATTTGTGCAAAGTAGGTACTTCGTTTTTTCGGGTCAACCCCCGTAAATGAAGTAGTTGCCCAATTTGGGTGTTTATTATTATGGAAAATTATAGAACTTGTAATTGCCTAACAGGCCCTCGTGTGCTCCGGACCTAAGTCAATAGGATGAAAGTTTATAATTATCACTGTGTTCCTAAGGCAACAATGTCGGTACATAGTTAAATCATTTGTGGTTATGAAAGGTTCTTGCAAAATAAAAAATAAGTTTTATTGTTTTCAAACAGTTGAGCATATGTGAATTATATGAATACTTGTGATTTTGGAAGAAAATTGATTTTAAAATCTATTCTTTGCTTGAATTATTCACATAATCGATAATTACATATCATACATTTATCTTTGTTAGTCTACTCCTATTAGGCTTCGACTCACGTTGTTAGAATAAAAATGTTTTCAGGTGTCAGTGATGATTCTGTGGCTTAATGAAGAGAAAGGTGCTTTTGTTTTTTTTTTTCTTTTGATTATATAGAACTACTTGTAAATGTTGTAACTAAACTTTTGGAATATGAATTTGGTAGTGCATGGTTTTTTTACTCAAAACACTCATGAATTGTAAGGCTTAAGGCCAATATTGTATAATTTGTATGCATGAACGAGAGTTGGGCATATTCCTTGAGTTCTTGTTCTTTTGAGAGTTGAATTCTGTGGTTTGGAAATGGTTTTCGATTTATATTTAAAGTTGTTTTCCATGTGGGTTGCATTTGGACTTGGTTTCTCAGATTTTCTGTAGTCTTTTATTCACCCCATAGGTTCCTTTGTGCATGAAATCAAGTTTTAAGGGTTAAGTTACAAAAAGGTTTGAAAAAGAAAAAGTGGTTCAGGGCTAGACCGATCGATTAGTCCTCAGATCGATCGAGCAGTCTTTGTAGCCTCTCGGTTTCTTCTTTACAGGTGCGAGAAGATGCAAGTAGCAATAGACCAATCGATCGGTTCTCGGACTGATACAACAGTCTGTCTGTGTGGTCAAATTTTTTATGTTTCAAATTTTGCTCCCATTTTGAAACCGTTGTATCTTCTTTGTTTTAAAAATTTTTGGGTGAGTTTTATGTTTAAATTAAAACTCCGAGAGTCTTCTTTTCAATGGTTTAACTCTCCTTTCAAAAATCATTTTGATTGAAATGATTTTTTTGAGAACAAGGGAGATAAAATGGGTTTTATTAAAAAGGTTTTCTTTGTCAGTTATTCTATCTTGGTGGGTTTTCATGGGTGGTTCATGTTCCTCGAGTTTGGGGGTGTGACAGATTGGTTTCAGTGTTCTAGGTTTGAATACTTAGGCGCTGTGAGTAGTGGTTGCATCACTGTGTGAGGATAATTGCATGTGCTTGATATGTATGTGTTAGTATGCTTTTATGATAATAGTATAATGAAATATGATGCATGTGAGCTACGAGTTATACGTGGGCATGGAGGTGTTAGAGTTATATACTAAGAAACCATGGATTTTGTTGGTTTTAGTACTTTATTTTATTCTTTAATAAAATTATTTTTTATTTTATGATAATCTTAACGAGCAATGTATGTAATATCATTTTTTTAATATTATGTATGGATGTCTTTTATTCTGTATAGTATTTAATTTTGTGTGTAGAGGTATATACATGTGAGCTACGTGTTATACGTGGGCATGGAGGTGTTATAGTTATATACTAAGAAACCATGGATTTTGTTGGTTTTAGTACTTTATTTTATTCTTTAATAAAATTATTTTTTATTTTATGAGAATCTTAACGAGCAATGTATGCGATATCAATTTTTTAATATTATACATGGATGTCCTTTATTTTGTATAGTATTTAATCTTATGTGTAGAGTACGCCTTGTACATAGAATACCAGATTATAGATTCTTGTAAAATATAAGTTTACGGTTCACAGTTTAGATGGAATTGGACAAACCATCATTATGATTGTAGAACAGAGTTTTAGTAGGTATGTCTTAGTTACAGAAAACAGATAATAGTGTCGTTTATTGTTTTGACTCTCTGTGCTGGTACACTTTGTATATTGAATAGGACCACATTGGGGTAATTAATTTTATATTGATTATATAAATTAATTCACACTCCAAGATTATTATTAGTGCTTATTCTCTTAATCCCATAATAATTATTATTCGCGTATATTTAGTATTCGTTGTTTTGATTCATTAGAGGGTGCGACCTTTTACGGGTATATTTAGTATTAATTATTAACAGAATCCAAGTCCCGATTGTTCGGGATTGGCGATACCCCCTTAAGGAAGCTTATAAATTTGACCGGACCAAACCTTGTAGGTGGATTTAATTATCCGGCCGTCAAATAAGTTAAGCGAAAGGGCTTAAGAAATTTTAAAAAGTCGATTAAATTAAATTGTCAGTAATTAAATTTAATTAGTAGGTATTATAAATCTTAACATGGGGAAATTTGCTAAGCATTAAATAATAAGAACTCGTATAATCGGTTATGAGAATGTGGCTGAGAGTGCAATTACGATTCTTTAGTGGTATGAATTGTAATTAATATTTTTATGAAATTGTCTCAAGGGCAAGCGGGTTTTCATAATTATATTAGAAGCCCAAGTCATATTTACTCCACAGGTCCCTACTGTAGCCCTATATATATGCGGTTATGTTAACCCTATCCCACATTCCATATTACATTCATTATTGAATTAGGATTTCTACGTAAATCCTAGGTGGCTAGATTAGCAGGTTTAAAATCACGATAGATCGTAGCCCACTCTACGTTTATGACTCGCATCCGAGAATATAGTAGAAGATTTGATCGGGGCTTCAACTTGAAGAATTCACATTCGTGGCTGTTATAGTAACCAAAATCATTCTATCCGACTTCGAAAGGTATAATCCCGAATCTAATTTTGGGAGTATGGGTTTTATTTTGATCGTTCGACATCAAAAAAATTTAAATTGGTTTAATCGGCGATTGCCCTATCCAGTATTTTTTTATCGAAAACATCATATTCAAATCAATGATCTTGGCAGTTTGCCTCCAACAATTGGTATCAGAGCCGTTTGAATTAATGAATATGGTTTAATCGAGAGATCGAGTACCTTTTGAACTGTGCTAACTTTGTTTTGTAGGTATTCTAATCTAGATTTTATGATCATCGTTATATTCATATTTGATTAAATGGTTTGAATGATGATTTAATTATTTTTTTAATCATGAGGGTTGATCCTGATAGCATAGGGTTTTTAAATCGATTGTGAGCCTACGGGACATAGATTTTGATGTAAAAACTTTATTTGTTCTTTAGATATTGTTCGATATATGTAAGAACAGGTTTGAATACACGAAGAACAAGCACCGGTGGCACCGGCAGTGGTTTTGGGTGTTTTGGGCCACGGATCACGGTGATTTTTTCATAAATTTTGTGATAGGTTTTTCAGCAAGTTTTTTTCAGTTTTTAAGCTTAAAAAACAGCATTAAAACAGTTTCCAAAAATACGAAAAAAATCAGCACAAAATAGCCCCACCAGCGGCGCCTTCGGCGGTGGCAGTTTGGGCCATTTTTGGTGGTTTTTTGAGGTACTTTCGAAACTATTTTTGAGCAGGTTTGTAGGCATAAAACAGCAATAAAATATGCCTACAAATAGTCTAAAAGTTGAAAAAAAATAGCCGTAAAAAAAGTAGTACGAAAAACAGCAGTAGCGGCGGCAAATAGCGACGGTGACGGGCTATTTTTAAGAGCTGTTTTGATGCTTTTTCGGCATTATTTTTGGGGCGTTCTTCAAGATATTATATGGTTGTGTATCAATGCAAGAAACAGTAGAAAGTCAAAGCCAGAATAACCACAGAAGGAGCAACAAAAGGCGACGGCGGTGGCGGCGGCGGCGGCGACGGCGGCGGCGGTAGGGGCTCTTCGGCCTTCATCGAAAGTAGTTTTTGGGATTATTTCCATTCTGATTTTTTGACAGCAAAATATCATATTTCATGAGCTATTTTTTAGAAAAAATCGAGGGAGAAACGGACATCGGATGAGGCAACAAAAGCTGCGCGAAGGCTAAGGCTTGGGTGGCACCGGCGGTGGCGGTGGCTGGTGGCTGGGCTGCTGTGGCGCTGAGATTTTGGGATTTTAGAAAAATGCTTCAAAAATAAAGGAATTCAAAAGATGTTTTGAAAAAATATATTTTAACACATTGAAAACCAAATTTTAAAAATCCCCTTTTATTGAAAATGGAGTCGCCACTTAGTTTTTGAGAAAAAGTAAGGAAAAAAAAATAGGTTACTGATATATAAAACATTAACCAGAGAAAGAGGGCTCGGGAGCTAAGGTACGAATCGGAAAAGGTGTTAGGCACCCCGTTCGCCCAACCAGAGAAAGAGGGCTCGGGAGCTAAGGTACGAATCGGAAAAGGTGTTAGGCACCCCGTTCGCCCAACCATAAGGTTGGCCTTTACTAATCATCATTGATTCTTTAGTATGATTTCTTAAATGCATGCAAATAAAGAAAATAGAGGTAAAAAAAGAACATCCAAAATTAAATATGAAAAATACATAACATACGTATATAGAATGCCAAATAAAACAAGTGTTGAAAAGAAATCCTAAGTCCTACAGCATGCAATTTTTAACTAAAGGATACATGGAGCACATCGACATACAATTTCATAAAAAATGAACTAAACTATCAAGATTTGAATAAAAGAATAAAACATGCTAGATGTTATCAAAATTACCTAAATATGGATTTGCTACAAAAGGAAAATTAAACTATCTTAAACATTTTTTCAAGTAAAGAAACTAAAATATACATTAACATAATAAATTAGTAAAAGAAATGAGAAATGCAAAATAAAAGATGCATAAAAAAGAATCCTAAAAGAAAGTTTATAAAAGAAATTTATGAAAAGAGTTTTAGAAAAATGTTATATTAAGAAAGAAGATTCTAACTATTTACATTAAAAGAAAATAAAGAAAGTAAAGAAAAAAATAAAATCTATCTTTAAAACACTTTTTATGATTTTTGGTTTAATAACTTGAAAGAAAATAAAACTATTGAAAAACAAGATGGTGCTTTATACTAACATTAAGAGAAAATAAATACTAATCAAAAGAAAAAAAATGGAGTGTTATAAGGAAATTTAAAGTTAGTGATAAAAGAGAAGAAAGAGAAAAAAAAATGTTAGCAAAAGAAACTATATTAACATTAAAGGAAAAGAAAAAGATAGAAAATAAAAGCTAGAAAGAAAATAAAATAAAATGGAACATTAGTATTAAAGAAAAGAAAAGGAAACTTAAAAAAAGAATAAAAGAAATTAAAACTACATTACAAGAAAAAAAAACTAGAAAAGAAATATTAACCTAAAAATAAAATAAAATATAGTATTAAACTAATATTACAAGAAAAGGAAAGAAAGTAGAATAGAATGCTAGCAAAAGAAAATTAGACTAACTAAAAGAAAAGAAAAGAAAACGAATGCTAGAATATTAAATTAACAGAAAAAGAAAAATAAAGCGAAGAAATGAAATACTAAAATTAAATGGGTGTAATATTGACAATTACAACTATTTTTATGTAAGTGCTTATATCATAACAATAACACCATTATTTAGTCGTATTGTTAAATCATGTTAGCACTATTTAATGATTAAAGAAAAATAACAATGTACTTAGTGTGAAAGTGTAAATTAAGAAATTAATTAAAATAACTAAATTACATGAGACAATGTAAATAATAAGCAAGTTTAATTACATAAATGAAGGAAATGTATAGATTGAAATTGAACGTTAACCCAATCACTCCAAGAGAGAGGAAATGGAGTTAGAAAGATCGGGAATCCAAGCAAAGTACCTGGATCGCTAAAGAATCCTCGAGTCGGGAAATGGCAGTTCGATCCTCGGGCAATGATCCAAGTTAGGGTTTCGGAACTTCGGTAGGGTTTCGGCGTCGGTATTTCAGCAGGGCTTCGGCGTCGGGGCTTGGATTGCTCAGCAACTCGGTAGAGCTTCTCTCACTAAACCTCTCTCTAAATTTTTGTCCTTCAAAAATTACCAGAGGTACAGTATTTATAAAGCTTATCAACCAATGAGATGTTGCCATGTTTTGGGGACACGTCAGGCCATTTGGAGTTGGCGGTCGCCACAATGCAAGTTGGCGGTCGCCATGTTTTTGGAAGGTTCCACAAAATTCTATGGCGGTCGCCATGATGTAAGTTGGCGGTTGCCATAATAACAGGTGGCGATCGCCATATTTGTCTAGGGTTTCCAAGAGGTTCTATTGGCAGTTTCCACAATGAACATGGTGGTCGCCTTACTTGGGTAGAAAGTTTCGTTGGTTCGACAAAAATTCATTGGTTTGAAGGTTTTGGGTTCAACTACCGAGCTTGGATCACTTCCTGAGGATCGTTCTGAGGCACCATTCCACCTGTTTTCATCATCGGATTCGCCTAAGATTAGGCGGGGTTAAATTGGGGTGTCTACAGTTGCCCCTCTTTGATATAACTTGTATAGCAACGCGTGATGCAATTTATATTAAAGACTCAAAGACAACAACCATTTGATCGAGCCGCCAATCTAAGGCCACAAACACACAAGCATATGTATGATGTTGGTCGTACTCGAATTTTTATCGAGCTGCCTACGTACCCCTTTGCTAGGGATTATACCAAAATGTAGTTCCTGGGACAAAATGCAGGGATGTAAGATTAGAAATATGATGTATGACAAGTATAGTGTAATGCAATGACGAGTCAGTTTAGGGTCATGAGGAGGACCGGCGAGTCAGTTTAGGGTCATGAGGAGGACCGACGAGTCAGTTTAAGGTTATAAGGAGGACCAAGGAGTCAGTTTAGGGTCATGAGGAGGACTTGACGAGTCAGTTTAGGGTCATGAGGATGATCAAGGAGTAAAACATTAAATTAATAGATCGAGTTAAGACCTAAAAATTCGAGACGATGCGCAGGATAAAGAATAATTAAAAGCCAAGTTACGGCTTAAAATTAAACTTATCGGGGATAATAACTGCGAATTAATAGGTCGTATTTATGACCTAACATTTCGAGACGGAACGCGAGTTAAAAGCCAAGTTGTGGCTTAAAACTAAAGTTAATCGGAGGGAGGAAACACCTTAAAAAGATAAAAAAAACTCACCAAATTATTTTTGAAATTATTTCTAAACACACAAGATTTTCTTGAAGTAGAAACACCCGAGATTATAAAATTATTTTTGAAATGCTCCAAAAATCAAAACACAAAAAAAAAATAATTTAAAAATAATTAAAGATTTTATGTTTTCTAAAAATTTTGCTAATAGAGCAAAGAGAAAAACCTACATTAATAAAATAGATGCTCACAAAGAAGATAAGTAAAAAACATATAAAGAGCCGCAAACAACCCCCCAAAACACTGACATAACCGTTGGACAGCCTGGCGAGCCGTTTTCCCTTCTGACATGGTGGTCACCATTATCAAAACCCTTCGAATGTGGCGGTCGCTGGATAAGATCCCCTTGAACCTGGCAGTCGCCACAAAACGCTTGGGAAACCAAGCAGTCGCCAACATTGAAGATGGCGACCGCCATCTCTAGGCGCGCATAAGGCCTTTAAGGGCGCACGGGTTGGTTTCATTCTTCACTTTCCACTCTCCCTCTCTAGCGTTTCTTCTCTCAAAACTCTCCCAACTCTCCTTCTCTGTGAGACCCTGTACCATTTCATTTTTTATATATATGCATATTCGGTGTTTTTTAATACGTTTAGGCGTTTTCGCTTTAATATGCTTATATGCATTTTGATACATGTTTTGGTTTATCTGAGCATGCGGGGTTGGTCCCAGGGGCTGCGGGAAGTTACGGCGCGAATTTCAAAAATTTAAAAAAAAAAAGATATTTTGGAGGCCTATAAATTTCAAGAGTAAGATATTTTCAAAACTTAACTTCTAAGTTTTCTTCTTTTTCTCTCTGCCTTCTCTCTAACTTCTCGAGGGCCTGGGGCTTAGTTTTTGACGATTCAACAGCCGATCCTTGTTGTTGGCATCGTGGTCTACGCATCCATCCAGACGAAATTTTATTTCGACAAAGCTCAGTTTTGCACGTGGATCGAGGCGTCGAGTTTTGACTCACCGAGGTAGGATTCTAGACTGTATAACTGTTAAAGGGTTCTACGTGTAATCATACATGCTTCTACCGTTTTAAAACGTATGAAAATCGACTTTGTTTCAAAGATGGGTTTTTGGTAGTAAAATTGTTTTTTTATCATTTTCGGTGGATGGAGTGTGTTCTGAGGGTTTTCTTTCAAGGTTTGATGTCGGGGTTGGACGTGTGGATGTGCGAGGGTGTTATACGGATGCTTGGAGGTTTGATTTGGGGTTTGGAACCAAAAATCGTGGCTTAAAATCATTTTCTGGGAAAGGTCAGTCGATTGGACCATGGTGGCCAGTCGACTGGATCTTGCTTTTTGAGAGTCAGTCGACTGGACCTTCAGGTCCGTCGACTGATATGTTTCTGTTTTGGTTTTTCTTCTTTTCCCAAGAGTTATCAGTCGACTGGCGGCTTGGGCCAGTTGACTGGGGTCTTGTTTAGGTTGATGGTGATGTTTTGGTGGTTCGGTGATTTGGTTTTGGTTCTCCTCTCTTTGCTCGTATGGTTTTAAAGCGATAGATTCTTGTAATCTCTCGTTTCGGAGGTTGGTTTTTGGAGGGAATGGTTTGAAAATGAGTTTTTATGAAAACTTTGGGAAAAATATGTTTTCTTTTGGAGGTATGGAGTTGACCTTTGGGGTTGGGGCTCAACCTTGAAAACGTTTGATAAAAGTGTGTGTTCTTACATACCTGTTGATCTCCATGGTAGATGGATTGGATCC
>JAULJZ010120597.1:0-11228 GCA_032270985.1 Heliamphora pulchella
TAAGTGTTTAGCATTTATGTTCATGCGATGTCTTACGTCTTATATATTGTTTTGCTTTCATATAGACGTGATGTCGGCAAGGAGAGGGCGAGGCTGTGGTCGTGGCCGTGGCTGTGTTGGCCAAGGAGATATTCTTATCCCTGATGCTGGGGATGCTAATGCTCCCCAGGGACCGATGGATGCGATGGAGCTATTGCGTGTGCTGGTTAGTTCTATCCAGCAGCTGGTTGCTTGGGGTGAGCCTATTAGGGAGAGGGTGCCTGAGGCGAGGGCTACAGTTGCGATACGGGAGTTCAGACGCATGGATCCACCTACCTTTGCAGGAGATCCTAACGCTCTTCTGGCGACAGAGTGGTTGGAGTTGACGACTCGAATCCTGAACACATTGCAGATTGTGGAGGATGAGTTGCGAGTTTCTTTTGCTACCTTTCAGCTGAAAGGTGATGCTCATCAGTGGTGGAGATATGCCAGGACTACAGTAGGGGCCACATGGGCAGCTTTTACACGGGTTTTTTTGGAGAGATATTTCCCATCTACGAGGAGGGACTTATGCAGGGAGGAGTTCTATTCTCTTACCCAGGGGACCATGGACATCATGTAGTACGAGGCTAAGTTTATAAGCTTGTCTCGGTTTGCACTGGAGGTGGAGTGCACAGATGAGTTACTTTTGATGAGGCTTGAGTGGGGCTTGAGGCCGGCGATCAAGGAGCGAGTAGCTGTGATGGGATATCGTCTGTTCAGACAGCTGGTGGAGGCGGCAGCGAGGGTTGAGAATGCTTTGGCTGAGACTCGAGCTTCGAGGGAGGCCAAGACATCACAGGGCGGTACGGAGGTACAGACAGGTGGACACTCTAGCAAGAGGCAGAGGTCCTCTGGTCCCAGTTTCTATCCTTCTGGATCACAGCAGTTTTCAGCACCACCATCTGTGGCTTCATCTAGGAGGCTGGAGCAGCAGGAGTTGACCTATTTTCGATCCAGACAGCCGGGGCATCGTGCGGCGAATTGTTTACAGCTAAGACCATCCTAGAGTTTGGCTCTAGTGCAGCCGCAGGGGAGGGACCCATTAGTTTGCTATGAGTGTGGACAGTCTGGACATATTCGTAGGAATTATCCCTTGAGAGGCAGTGCGCCGAGCAGGGAGGACATACGAGTGGGTTCGTATGCACAAGGTCGACAGCAGCCTTCTGCAGTACAGACTTCCCGAGTGGCAGGTGGGAGTACATCAGTTCAGCCGGTGCGGTAGCCGACAGCGCCAAGTTATGGCGAACAGGACAGAGTGGGGTTGCCCCGAGTATATTCTCTTGCAGCTCGTGGTTCATCTAGAGCACCGGTCGTGCCGGAGGATCTGATATCCCTTCAGCGAGCAGAGGTACTTTTTGAGTATACAGGCTTTGAGCCAGTTCATCTTTGCATCTGTTTGGGGTTGGCTATGAATCCCGTGGATAGTGTGCTGTGTTGAGGCAGGGCTGGGTGATGATGAGGTTGGAAGTGCTGTAGATCTCGTGTCTTTGAGATAGTCGGCCATTGTTTAGGATGCCTGACCTTGTTTGACTATATCCTAGGAATGGTTTAGCTGGCCATCTCGTGTGTCTGTGTCGATTGCGATCGACGGTTGGTTGTTTTGACCTTAAGTTGAATTTCGGGGGCGAAATGCCTTTAAGGGGGGTAGAGTTGTGAGACCTTGACCCATTTTTTTTTCGACAGTTTTGGACGCGTGTTATATGTTTTTGTTGCAGCATGTTTTTACTACTTTTGATGTATGATCGAGCTTTGATATGCATGCGGGGTAGGTTCCCGGGGCCGTGGGCCGTTGTGGCACGAATCTAAAAAATTTTCAAAAAAAAGATATTTTGGAGGCCTATAAATATCTGTAGTTAGATATTTTCATAACGATATTTTTCAAAACTTCTCCAGTAAATTTCTCATTTTTTCTCTGCCTTCTCTCTAAGTTCTCGGGGGTTCGGGGCTCGATTTTCAACGATCCAACAGCGGTTCCTTGCTTTTGGCACGGTGGGCTACGCAACCATCCGGTCAGATTTTAATTTTAACAAAACTCAATTTTGCACGTGGTTCGAGGCATCGAGCTTTGAACTCTTCGAGGTAGGATTCTAAACCTTACTATTGTATAAGGGTGATGTGGGTAAACATGTGTGTTTTTAACGGGTAGATCTCTGTAGATCTAATTTTATATCAAAGTTGGTTTTTGGGTTAAAAATTGGGTTTTTATTGGTTCCGGTGGATGGAATCAGGTGTCGGGTGTTTCTGTGGTGGCCTTGGTGTTAGGCATAGACGTGTGTATGTTTGAGGATGTTAAAATGGAGTTTTGAGGCTTCGATTCGGGGGTTTGGAGGTTAATCCCGTAGCTCCAAATTAGTTTCTAGGTGGGTTCAGTCGACTGAACTCATAGGTTTAGTCGACTGGATTGGTGTTCTTGAGGTTTAGTCGACTGGACCTCGAGGGTCAGTCGACTAGACAGTGCTCCTGGGCGTTTGGTGGTTTTTCAGTGTGTTTTTCAGTTGACTGGGGGTTAGGTCCAGTTGACTGAAGTTGTGGGCTGGTGGTTTGTTATTTTGGGTTGGTTCCTTGGTTTTCGATTGGTGTCCTATGGTATTCAATCGATTAATTTATGGGAATTACTTGATTTAAATACCTGTGGATCCCTTTTGGGGTTTGGTTGGTTGTGTGGTGGTTTCGGGGGTCATGTCGTGGCCTCGGGTGTGCGTTTGAGTGTCGCCCTCGTGGGTGATGTACATGGTAGATGCGGCTTGTTGATGCACGGTTAGGTGCGTGGGTCGGTGTTGGGTTTGTGTTGGCGCGGGTGAGCGTCGTGGGTCTGTGATAGTCGTGTTGGGAATGCTTGGCGCAGTGGTGGTCGTGTGGGTTGTCCCGCGAGTAGATGTCGGTTACGTGACGGGTGGCGTCGTGATGTGGATTTGTATGGTTATGTGCATACTTATAACTATTTATTTATGTAAGGAATACGTATGTGGATTACATGGTTGAGATATTAATCATTATGTGTCACATGGTTTATGCTTTAAAACCTAGGGTTTTATAGGCATGTGACGTGGTTTGTGGAGCGTCGTGTTGATACATGGTTATATGCTTTAATTCCTGGTTTAGGTTTGCATATGTATATAAAATGGATTAGATGAATCTGTGATCTAGTAGATGTAAAATCCTAGTTATTGATGCACGTGTGCGTGTATGGGTGAACGAGGTAGGCTGCAAAAGCCAGTGAATGAGGTAGGCTGCGAAAGCCAGTGAACGAGGTAGGCTGTGAAAGCCGGAGCACTAGGTAGGCTGCGAAAGCCGGTGTATTTTGGGCTGCGATCATACAGTGAAAGTTCGTGAAGATATGTGTTGCATGGGTTGCGTGTGTGTGTGTGCAATATTTGAAGGCTGAAATGAGGTCCTGAAGAGGCACGTGTTCATGGATTGCATGTATTGCATTTTGGGATGGATAGACCAAGTTTCTTAAAAATTGTATTATCGGCCTATGGGAGTCGACATACTATATTAACGGCCTGTGGGAGTCGTAATACTTGAATCATTTTTAGGGCTCTAATGAGTCGACAAATGGTTTTTATCCTTGCTTTTCCATTGTTTGCGAAAATGATTTTCTGGCTCTTGTGAGTCGTGATCTAAAACGGTTTTCGAACTGTTTATACTGCTTGAAAGATAGTCAAAAATTGCACTTCGTTTATCGAGCATGTTTAGCTTATACTGCATGTGTTGTTTAGAATCTGCTGAGTTTTGGCTCACGGTGTGGGATTTGCTTTTCTTCAGGTACTGGTCACGGAGGTTGATCTATAGGTGCTGAAGAGGTGGAAGAGCTGTAGTTTTTTTTTTTGCTAGTTTTGTTACATATATGTTGTAACCTTTTTTTTTGGGCATTGGAGCCGTGTAATATTGCCGTTTGGCGTTTATATACAATGCATGTATGGTTTAAATTGAGAATATATTCTCGGGTTGGGTATCTTGTATGGTTATTTATGGGTGTTTCACGTGGCCCAGAGTTTGGGGCGTGACACTTGAGTATCGGTTCTATGGAATTCCTATGAGAATATGGATCCATGGTTTGGTCGATTAGGAGATCATGTTTGGGAATCGTGTTGGATGTATGAGGTTTGAAAGGACCATAGAATGGTTCGATAGTGTGGTTGGCTTAGTGCTGAGACGGGGTATCCTAAGTGTGATATGTCTGGAGGTTGTTTGTCTTTGACCTTAGATTCAGAGATGGGTATGTTGTTCTCCAATGAGAACAAAGTGTGGAGTAATAAAGTTCAGTAGTGTACCATGTGGTTTGGATGGCCTAGGGCGACATGCAAGGTACCGTGGGTTAAGATGTCTGCGATAAATGCGTACCGGGGGAGCAGAAGTGCGGGAAGCGTCTGTATGGTCGTAGAAGTTATTAGTAAATTTGAATGAAAGGTCTCATGATTTGATTTCCTTTGTTTGGACAGTGGGCTTTTTGTAAGAGTTGCTTGGGCAGTGGGTTAAAGGCCATGTCGTGGCTGTGATATGCTTAGTGGAAGTTAAGTTACTGAAGTGCAACCTTGTGGAGTGAGGTCTTGGCGCGATGAGGATGTTGGCATTGTGTCTCCGTGTATGACTGATGACGATATGGTAGTTTTATGGGATGTATTATATGAAATATGAGGAATGATGGTGTTCATATGTGTGCGAATGAGGTCTAAGAGTTTAGAGTTTAGTGTAGCGGATGATCTGGGTATCATGATCGGGGTCGACATCAGATGTGCGATTATGGATTATGCGACCTCAAGGTGAAATTTACGGGGTTCTTTGGGAGGCCAAGTATTGATGGGTTCTGGGAGTACGTTGAGATTGAGTCGTGGTTTCTAGTTGTTTTGGAAAGATGGGAATCTCAATGGATTGGTGTACGTGTGGTGATTCGTGAGTTTATACCTAGGGAATGGGTACTACCAGAATCAGGTGATTGGAGGATTGAGTTCCTCGTGGGATTTTTGGGTGGAGTTTGTTTGCCCTACCATGTGAATGTAAGTGTGTAGAGTTGTGTTTCCTTTGAGATCGGTTGGTAGACCGAGAATGTTTGTCCTTGTTGACGAGGGAGTTAGTGTCGAGACATAGAGTCTTTTTTTGCAATGATTAACTGAGAATCGTTAACCGTTGTATGTAGCTTGTTCTGGGTTATGTGGCTATGGTTGAATCCCTAGCTCTCGGCAGAGAGAAATTTGTTAGAATCTTACGGCTGGAATATTCATGTGATGTGTTTCTGATGGGTTCTTATTAGTTTGGGACTTTGGATTACTCAGAGTTCTTAAAGTGCAAATAGTGGTCCGACCGTTTGAAGGGAATGCGCGAATGTGTATGATAATATCGATGAGTGGGGTAATATAAATGTGAATGATCACAAATTGTCTAGTTTAGGGCGTTGTAGACTCGAGAGACCGATGGGTATGTGTATGGCATCATGACGAGGGATGTGATTTAGTTTGTATAGGTAAATGTATACCTGTGAGGCGTTTGACTCATGTGGTGTACTTATTCCTAGTGACCCATGGAGTTCAGGTGATAGTGTTAGTTTCGATGGTTAAAGGACTAGAATAATAAGGTGCAATTGGTAATATGATTCAAGTCTGTAGTAGTTAGTTGACCGTAAGGGCGCGGGTGACTTTGGGATAGTGGGTGTAACCCTTGTGAATAACGTTTAAGTTTGGCAACATGTGTTTGGGTTAGGAAAGTAATCCCCGATGTACGTTGGGAAAACCTTAGTGGTGATAGTCCTCGTGTGTTTGGTTTGATTTTGGATTGAGGATGTTTATTGTTCGGGAACGTGTACGTGACGTGAGATGGCGGTCATGGAGGGATAGTCGGTGACCAATGAAGGAGTGGTTGACTCCAGCTCTGGTGATGATTTCGGGTAAGAATTGATATTATGTTAAACGATGAGCCATTTTAGATTGGCTAAGCCCGGTATGAGTACAACCTTGTGATCGGTTGGATGATGTATGGATGGTTTTAGTGTTTGCGAAGTATTTATGTTTTAAAATTAAGTCTAATTTTAGTGTACTACTTCTTGGGAACAAAGGCATGTTAGCATCCTCATTACGATACAGTGTTATGATCTTTTGTTTTGGAAATTTTGAGTGCTCTTCAAGAAGACTCTTACTATAGACGCGGTTGTTCTTGATGCAGCCTTGAGTCACATCGTCTCGAAGGAATGATCAGGATTGTGGAATAAGAAAGATGCTATGTAAACCTAACAATTAGCGAATTATGTGGACAGATATTAAGATTAAAAGAAAGTTTGGTATGACGTAAGACAAATTTTGAGGACGAAATTCCCAACACCGGGTAATGAGATAAACTGTGGACAATGTGGAAAAAAGGAATGATTGAAATGGTTTCATTGAATGTGAGTAATGAAATAAAAAACTGATGTGATAGAAAATGAAAGAATAAATGGGATAAAGCAGTGTGCATGGGTGTGTGCGTGTGAACAACTAATGTATTGGTGAAACTTACAGTTTTACTTCGGATGCACCCATCACACCTCACAAATCATGCATTACATTTAAGTTAATCTTTATCCTACGAACTTCGGCTCAAGTACGTATTCTAAACCATTTTAGGCTCCGAGGAGAAAGGATGATACCAAGACTATGGATGCATTTTGGGACGGGCAATGAATCTAGTGTTTCTTTTGCTTTATGCCATATGTGTACAAAAAGTTAAGGGATTTAATGTAATTGATCTTGTTCCTATATTTTGGATAACTCGGACAAGTGAAATGTTATTTTTCTTTTGTAAATGAACTTTTGGGACTTGAAGCATTGTTTAGAATTTGATATGCACATTTGAAGTGAGAATATAGTTGCTCAAAGAAAACCTTTTTTCCCAAATGAGTTTTGAATTCAAACCTATAATGAAACGAATGTTTTAATTGATAGCTTCTTATACAGGTTGGTTTGAGGTTGGTTCATGGGTCCCCAGGGTTCGGGGAGTGACAGTTCTAGACTTTACTGGAAGCTGGGAGGAACATTTGTCGCTGGTCGAGTTCGCATATAACAATAGTTTTCAGTCAACCATAGGAATTTTCCTTACAAAGTGTTGTACGGCAGAAAATGTCGAAACCCAATTTGTTGGAAATATGTCAGACAGAGGAAGTTGCTTGTGTTAGAGTTGATATACAGAAAATCATGTTTTTAGTATTTAATTTTATTTTTAATAAAATTAATTTTTTATTTTATAAAAATCTTTTTGAGCAATGTATGTATATCATTTTTTTTAATGTTATGCATGTATGTCTTTTATTTTGTATAGTATTTAATCTGGTATGTAGAGTACGGCTTACACACAGAAGATTAGATTTTAGGTTCTTATAAAATATAAGTTTTATGTTCATGGTTTAGATGAAAATAGGCATACCATCCGTACGACTGTAGCACAGAGTTTTAGTAGGTCTATTTTGGTTATGGGGAACAGATAATAGCGTCGTCTATTGTTCTGACTCTCTGTACTAGTACACTTTGTGTGTATTGAACGGGACACATTGAGGTAATTAATTTTTTACTGACTATATAAATTAATTCACACCCCAAGGTTATTATTATGAATAGTGCTTATGCTCTTAATCCTAAAATAATTATTGATTTGCGTATATTTAATATTCGTTATTTTCATTCATTAGAGAGTGCGATCTTATATGGGTCTATATTTTCGGTGAGTTGGACAGCGGTATTATTTATATGGTGAATATGAATTATTAACGGAATCCACGTCTCAAAAGATTGGGATTGACGATACCTCCTTAAGGAGTTTATAAGTTTTGACCGGGCCAAATCCTGTAGGTGAATATGATTATTCGGTGGTCAAATAAGTTGAGCAAAAGAGTTTAAGGAATATCAAGATACTGATTAATTTAAATTATCAGTAATTAAATTTAATTGGCGGGTATCGAGAATCTTAACGTTGGGAGAAATGCTTAGCATTTAATAACAGGAGCTCAATGCAAGATGGTCTTGAGCTATGGGTCAAAGTGCAATTATAGTTCTTTAGTGGTGTGAACTATAATTTAGTATTTTATAGAAATTACAAAAACCGCTGCTAGTTTTTCATAATTACAGATATCTCTATGAGATTTACTTAATTGTGAAAATCGCTGATACGTATCTGTGTTCCACTAAAAGTCTTACTCATAATTACTCTACAGGTCTTGACTATAGCCCTATAAATATACGGGTAGGCTGACCAAGTTTCATAACTTATTTTTAAGACTAAAGCTGTCCAGGTTCTGCTGGTAAGAGTTCTTGATAGATTGTAGCCCACACTATATTCAAAAATCGTATAATGGAATACAGTAGAAAGTCTGATGGGAGCTTCAACTTGGAATCAAAAACGTAGTTGAAGATTTGACCTGTAAAAGGTATTCTTCTAAATTAACTTTGGTTGCACAGTTTTTAATTTTGGTCGTTCAACGTCAAAAGTTTTATTTAGAGCTCATTTCGGCGTTTGCCTGTTCAATTAATTTTTAGTCGAAAATCATTTACAAAAACAGTGATCTTGCCAGTTTTGACTACAACAATTGGTATCAGTGCCGTTTTGATTTTTGTTTACGGTTATCAGGGCCGAGAATTTTAGAACTTTGCTAACTCGATTTTGTAGGCATTCTAGTCACGATTTTATGTTCTTCATATTATTATTCATGTTTGATTGAATGGGTTTGTGTAATGACTATTTTTTTAATCACGGGAGTTGACCGTGATAGATCAAATGTGAGCTTTTGGGATATAGGATCAATGTAATAGCTAGTTATTTATTTTTCAATGTTTGTTTAAATTATTTAAGAACATGTTGAATATATCGAAGAACACGAAGAACAAGCGGCAGCACCAGCGGTGGTTTCAAGAGTTTCGGGCCACGAATCGCAGTAATTTTTCTATGATTCTTTGACTTATTTTCCAGCATCTTTTTTCTACATATTTTAAGCTTAAAAACAGTATTAAAAATAATCCCAAAAACACAAAAAAAAACTACATAAAAAAATAGCCCGATGGCGGTTTGGGGCCGTTTTTCATGAGTTTTTTCGATGTTTTCGAGAATATTTTTGAATAGGTTTTTTGGCATAAAAAAGCAGTAAAATATCACTAGAAAAACAGTTCAAAAAGTGGGAAAAAATAGGCCAAACAGTGCACAAAAACCAGCAACGGCGGCGGTTCATCGGCGACGCAGGGGCTGCAGCACTTTGGGGCTATTTTTGGGGTTTTTTGGGACTATTTTTGAGGTGTTCTTTGAAGCAACGGGATACTGAATATTTAAGCAACTTTTTTAGAGAAAACGGGCACAAAAAGACCACCAAAAAAAGCCCAAACAGCCCACTATTTGGGGCGGCGGCGGAGCTTGGGCAGTGATAATTTTTCTGGCAATTTTTCGGGTAATTTTTTTGACAAAAAAATACTACTTTTCGAGAGCTATTTTTTGGTATAAAAAGCGTCAAAACAGGAGCACTGAGGTGGCGGCAAAACTCGCCTGAAGGTGGCAGCACCATGGTGGCAACGGCGGTGGTTTAGTTGTCCTGAGCTATTTTTTGGTATAATGTTTTACAAAATATCATATTTAAGATGATTTTTCATAAAATCGGATATAAGAAAAAAAATTAAAATTAATTCTGGATTTTAAATTAATTAAATAGAAAAATATTTAATCGAAATAAATTATTATTTTTCAAAAAATATGGAATAAAAAATAAAATAAATACCTTTAATCAATACCTTAGCTGAAAAGATGAAAGAAAAACTGTGCATTTATTAAATTTTATTTATTATGCATTTAAACACGAAAAGATGGTTTGGCAAGTCGAAATCTTTAGAATCGTGTACACAGAAAGATGTTTGATTCTTTCAGATCGCGTGATTTTCGAAATTAATAAATTTATTTTAATTAAACAGATTTTTATAACCTTCAATTTTTTTTTTTAAATCTAAGTGGGAGACGAAATTTATTCACAGATAAATCTCGAAGTCTGCATCACCAGTTTTAGGCGATGTAATTAAACCCTGCGTGTTGGCAATAAGGCCTTCCTCCCATCGGGTAGATTAATTGCGGTATCACCAGTATAAATTTTTTTTATGGATAATTTTAGATAATTGTTAGTGTGGATCACTTTTCTATCTGAAGGGTTCATTGCGAAGCAATTGATTTGGGATTAGGTGATGGTTAACACGTAACTATATATAATAGTATCCTCTCCATCAGAGTCACTGTTATTATATACTGGACCGAATCTGTGTCAGCTATTTAATTTTTACTTAGTAGGGTCAGTTGCCTGGATAGTAAAATTAATAAAAATTAGCCTCTCTGGTCATACGATATATGGATAGCAGACGTCCTTCCATCGAGGCATGCTGTTCACACGGTACCAGGCTGCTGGCGAATTTCTTTTAAAATGGTAGAGAGAACCAAATTAAAATAAATTTAAAATTTTGCACATCATAATTAACGGTATTTTTTTAATTATGTGATTCTCATGATTAAAATAGCTTTCAACCTACTCGCTTTAATACTAAAAGAAAACAAACTAACGGGATCAAATTTTGTTGACTGAAAAAGTAACTTGGATATAACTTTAACTACTAAGGGTATTCCTTCAATGCCTAGAAATTTGTTTGTTTCTGAAAAGGGTTCTTCCTCTAGGTAGAAACGCATAAAGAAGAAAAAGGTTCAGAAACAGTGTGGCATAATTTCAAAGGTAGTTAGTGGGCCATTGAAGGGTGTGAAAAAGTCGAAAGGCGAATGTTTTCTTTGTAACCGGACACAGCACTGAAAAAAGCTGTCCAGTTTATCTCAGTAAGCTGAACAAACAAGGTAATTTCTATTCATTGGTTGTGAAAACATGTTTAGCGGTGTTATCTACCGGTACCTGATGTGTAGATACGGGAGCCACTAATCTTGTCTGTAATTCGTTGCAGGGGTTCTAGGAAACCAAATAACTTAATGATAGGAAGATTTACCTACATATGGGCAATAATACAAAGGTAACAGTAGTAGCAGTGGGAGATGGTACTCTCAGTTTTAGTAGAGATTTGATTTTAATATTGAGATATTGTCTTTATGTACTCTCCATTAGAAGAAACTTAGTTTTCGTTTCTAGATTGCTTCAAGATGGATATGTGATTTATTTTAATAACTCTGTGGTTATTAAGATTAATAAATAGGTTATCTGTTCTGATACATTGGTGGTTGAT
>JAULJZ010120608.1:0-11228 GCA_032270985.1 Heliamphora pulchella
TTTAAAGACATTTATTCTTAGAAAATGAATTATGAAAATCATCAAAATCAAATTAAGAAGCTCTTGGGCTAACAATTTTATTTAAAATTTTTAAAAGTTTAATCAAAAAGTAAATTCTTATATCTGCATAATTGTTTAAAATAATTTTATAATTAAATTTTTTTTTCTTATTTAGGTTTTAAAAAAAAGATAAATTTAAAAATTAGTCCTTTTTTAGGGTATTATAAGAGATTTAGTCCTATAAGTTTTTTTTTAAGAGATTTAGTCCTTTCTAATTTGAAATAATTTTTTTATGTCTAATATACCCTCATTTAAAAATTATCTTTTCCATTTTCAAAATACAAGTAATTGATCGTGTGGATTATCAACCAAAATTTTAGGAGTTTCAATTCCATAAAAAATTTAAGATTTTAGGATTTCTAATTCCTAAATTTTAGGAGTTTCAAATTCTAGGATTTTCAATTTTCACTTCTCTCTCTCTCTCTCTCTCTCTCTCTCTCTCTCAAATTAAGGAAAGCTTCAAGCTTGAACAAATTTTCTAAAGTGGTAATATCCGGCCAGGGCCTCCCGGAGGTGAGAATCTCCGGCGACACGAGCCGGTTCCCTTACTCGAACCGACAGGGGCACCGGTCGACGACACGAGGGCCTCCCGAAGGTGAAGACGAAATGAGGTCGAAGCCAGATGAAATGGGCGACGTGGCGTGGCAAGACAAAGCGGTGAAGACGAACCCTGACGAGGGCTTCCCGGAGGTGAGAATCTCTTGCGACACAAGCTGGTTCCCTTACTCGAACCGGCAGGAGCACCAATCGACAATTTGAATCTCGCAGATCGTTTAGGAAACGTTCCAGGTGGAGATGGATGAGGTGAGGTGGTTCGTGATGGGGGACGACGACACAATTTTCGTGTCGGACAGCCTCGTAAGGGTTATGTTAAGATTCGGTGATTTTTTTTATACATATTCTCTATATAATCAGTGTGCAACTGATACAATTATCAGTTGCAAATTATATGTTGAACAATTTTGAAAACACTTATCTGTTGAGTACTGATACAATTATCAGTTGCATGTTATTACTAAATGCACACATCTCACCTAAACCACTGATACATTTTGTCAATTTAAAACTATATTATAAGAAAATATTACAACAGATACTTAATACTGAAATGTATCAGTTGCATATGCGTAGTGAACTGGAGTATATTTACATTATATTTAATACTGATAAATGTATCAGTAGCATATACTGATAAATGCATTAGTAGTCACATTTGGTTGCGATAAATTGAAATATATATCAAAACTAATGATTTTGTAAATTTAAAAATGTGTCACATTTATGTGTATAGTGAAATAGTTTTGAAAATGTATCATTTATATGTAACTGTGTATCGTTTGTATGTGTTATGACGGCGAGTGGTGTCGCCCAATAGAGAGAGAAGTTGTTTGATTTAAGGAATACGCTATTTTTAAAAAATATTTTAAAAAATTTTAAATTAGTATATATATATATAGAGAGAGAGAGAGAGAGATGTTGCTTAATTTAAGGAATGTGTAAAACTAGAATATTGAGAGTATTTTCGTCAGTTAATTATTATATGGGACTAAATTTGTGGAAAAAAAAATACCTATAAGACTAAAACTCTGTTTGCAGTTGATAATAGTACCTTTACTTAAATTTTTCTAAAAAATAAAATGCAAAAATCCTAATATAAAGGAAGGTTGCTAAACAAAGCAAGCTTATCCCATTGGAGCAATTATTTAGTAATTTTAAAGTATTATGTGAGATTATCTACAAATTATTTTTACTTAATAACTTAAAATATATTTAAAATAATATTAACTTATTTTTAGTAACTTGGTAAAAGATAAGAATGTCTACTTAATTATATCAACTTTTTTATTTAGGTCCATATGGAATAAAAAGTTTTTTACTTATTTTTTTGGATATTTTCATCTGTTGATAAATTTTTAATTTTTCTGTATCATCTTGATGAGAGGAACATAAACAAATTAAAATAATTTACTCAAATGATCAAAAGATTTATTAAAAATCAAAATAAACAATGTAAAATCTTTTTTATTACTTTATTATTATTTTTATAAACTTTATTTATAATTTTGTTAAAAATGTACTTTTTTACTCATTTAGAATTGTTTAACTAAATAATAAAAAATACTAAAAACAAAAAAATAAAATAAAATAAATAAATAGACCATTATTTAATTTCGAACCTTAATAAAAATAATTTTATAGACGAAGGTGTCAGGGTTGTATACTAAAAATTATGAATTTTATTTGATTTTAGTATTTAATTTTATTTTAATAAAATTATTTTTTCATTTTATGATAATCTTAATGAGCAATAAATGCAATATCATTTCTTTAATATTATGCATAGTTGTCCTTTATTCTGTATAGTATTTAATCTGGTGTGTAGAGTACGACTTGCACACAGAAGACCAAATTATAGGTTCTTACAGAATATAAGTTTTTGTTCACAATTTAGATAGAATTGGACAAACTATCGGTACAATTGTAGTATAGAGTTTTAGTAAGTCTATCATGATTACAAGGAACAGATAATAACGCCATTATTGTTCCGACTCTCTATAATAGTACACTTTGTGCGTATTGAATAGGATCACATTAGATAATTAATTTTATACTAATTATATAAATTAATTCACATCATAAGATTATTATGAGTACTTATACTCTTAATCCCGAAATAATTATTATTTATGTATATTTAATATTCATTATTTTGATTAATTAGAGGGTGCCATTTTTTATGAGTCAATAGTCTGATGAATTGGATAGCTGTATTAATTATATGGTGAATATTAATTATTGACGGAATCCACGTTCCGATTGTTCGGGATTGACGATACCCCTTAAAGAAGTTTATAAGTTTTGGCTGGTCAAACCCTGCAGGTGAATTTAATTATTCGGAAGTCAAATAAGTTAAGTGGAAGAATTTAAAAAATTTTAAAAAGTCGATTAAATTAAATTGTCAGTAGTTAAATTTAATTGGCAGGTATCGGGAATCTTAACGTGGGGAGATGAGTTAAAAATTTAATAGCAAGAGCTCAATGCAATTGGTCATGAGATTATGGCTAAGAGTGCAGTTACAGTTCTTTAGTAATATAAACTGTAATTTTGTATTTTATAAAAATTATAAAAATCGCAGCAAAGTATTCATAATTACAGAATTCGCTAAGAGGTTTGCATATTTATAAAAACCACTGGAATGGTATTTGTATCACACTAGAAATTTATGTCATAATTACTCCACAGGTCCCTACTGTAGTCTATAAATATGCGAGTAGACTTAACCAAATTCATAAGTTGTCTTTCAAGATTAAGGTTGTCTAGATGCTGCCAGTACCAGTTCTCGAAGAATCTTAACCCACAATACGTTCGAGAATCGCATCGAGAATACAATAGAAGGCCTGTTTGGAGCTTCAATTCAGAGAATCAAAATTCGTAATTGAAGAATCTTTCAAAAAGGTATTCATCTAAATTAACTGTAGTGACACAGGTTTTATTTTTTATCGTTCGATATCAAAAAAAAATTATTTAGAGCATGTTTTGGCGATTGTCCGTCCAGTTTTATTTTTTTTTTAAAATGGTTTATAAATCAATGATCTTGGCAGTTTGCCTCCAACATAATGATCGATCATATTTCTAAATATCGTATTGAATTGTGACCGATTTGTTTATTGGTACGATATATATCGGAATTGGTGAAATACCAAATACCGTTTTGAATTTATCGCTATAAATATTATATATATATATATGATATTATTCAATAATAAATAATTTAATATAACATAAATATTTATCTAACAAATTGATTTAGTTAATTAGTCTAAATAAATTTATAATGAGATAGCTAACTTGAAAGCTTCATAAATCAATATTTAGAGTTTTTTTAATATTAATTAAATATTGATTGGTTTTAAAACTTTTTTTTTGCTATATTTAAAACTTAAATTAGAGTATCAAAATAAAAAAGAAGAGTAAAACAAAAAAATTAAGTAAAATTTATTTTTTAAAATATTGATTATGGACCAGTACAAATTAAGTACTTTCAAGTACAAGCTTGGTATTATTTTGATAAAAGCTTACTAAACTTGGCACATTCGGTATGAATCAATATTTTAATTAATACTACGGTGGGGCACTCACAACACGATATGATAATTTTATTTTTTTATTAAACAATTAATGTAATAATTTTATTTCTTTAAATTAAACAATTAACGTAATAATTTTATTTCAAACCGATAGGTATTTGCCGGTGTATTGACAACTATAGGATCGACCGCGTTTTGCAAATGAATGCAGTCCTAGAGAACAAGGAAACATTTGTAGTTTTCGTGGAAGCAAACGGAAAGGAGATTACCATTTTTTTTGTTTTTTTGTTTTTTTGTTTTTATGGGTACGCCGGGATGTTACCATTCATGGACTGTAGGATGGTACTAGGGCAAGGCAAGGTTGGGGAAGAGCTTTTTAATTTCTGTTTCCTATTTGATCATAACAAGAATGAAAAAACATATTAAAAAAAGCGGAGAACCAAACCGGAGCGGAGATATTTTAAGAATAGTTTTTACGATTTAAGAGAGTAATATTAATAAAAATTATAGATAATATAATAAATAAAAAGTAATAATTTATGAACGAATAGAACTAAAAATGTAAAATGTAATAATAGATAAGAAAAATTAGAGATATATACAATATTATAATGTTTTAGATTTTTATATTTTAAAGTATATATTTTATACATGTATTTATATTTAAAAAATATTTATTTTATGTAATTGAGGGCGGAACGGAGAGAAGCGAGATGAGGATAACAAATACCGTTCCCACCTCGTTTGTTTTTAGAGGTGAAAAAAATCCGTACATAACGAGATAGGAATGTGTGGAGACGGGACGGGACAAAACGAGAAAAATTATTATCCCTAATATTGAACTAGCTTATATACCATTTGCCAGCGGAGTTAAATAAATTTATGGACCGGGTTAAGTTACCAATCTTGCCTGGTCAACTAAACCTCTTGAGATGTTTAAAAAATTTTAGTTTTTAAAAAATTTTAGTTTTTAAAAAAAATGAAGAAAAACTAAAGAGTTAGTTTTAAAATAATTTGTTTATAAAAATTTTTTATTTCTTGTTCAAATGTATAATCAATTATTTTTTATGCATTTAAGTTATAATATTTGAAATATTAACACAGTTTTTTTTTATTATTATTAATAGTTAAATTAACTTTTTAGTTGAGAATATTATAGTTATTTTACTAAAAAAAAGTTAGTGTGCTTAAAATATTTATAGATTCTTTTTATCTTGAAAAAAATCAGATTAATTGATTTTTGAGTGATACCAAGCACTACATCTTAAAAGTTGATTTTTTTTTTTTTAAAGTTGAATTGAGTAGTGATAGCAAAACAGGGGTTAAATTATTAAGATTTCTAGTTAAAAATGTAAAAAAGCAAAACATAGTTGAGTTAGTAAAAATTTTAAAATTTTAAAATGTTAAAATACCAAACCTAATACTAATTTTTAGATTACTCTATTCAAATAAATTCTCACTCCAATAGAAAAGACAATAATAAACTCTCACCCCTATTTAAGCTCTCAATCCATTCTATAATGCCAAAATATTTAATCAAAATATTAATTTATAATAGTACTTTATTGAAATTCCATCTCATTCAAAAAGATAATGATATCCAATTTTGATAACTTATTTGCTATCAATATAAGTGTTATAATCAATTTTATAAAAGAACAATACTCTCTAATTATAGCAAAAATTAAAAAAAAAACTTTTTACCTAATCAATTAATTTGAAAAGATCTAGCTAGAAAAATAATTTACCAAATAATCTATTTAAAATTTAATTTAACTTTTTCACTAAAAGCATACACAAAAAAGAATTTTTAAAAAAAATTAACTTTTAAACTAGTTGACAATCAATCTTGTTGGTCTATTTAGGTTTATTTGATTTATTTCAATCAATTTTAATGATTAGAATTATTTATTTATTTATTTTTAATGTGTAATTTATCAATTAAATTAAACTTTGACCGACTTGAGCCACAGCAATTTGAAAATGGATAAGAAACGATGACAAAATGGAGTGGAGCTTAGTGTTGGTTTAGTATCTTGGCGTAAAGTTGAATTTTTCTTTTTTGTGCTTAAAATTATTTTAAATAAAATAAAATAAAATTCGATTTTGGAAAAATTTATAGGGGACTTAAAGGTTAAAAATTTATTTAGTTTAAAGTAATTTTAAATAAATAATAATAAGTCAATTGGTTTCAAATCAAAAAAAGTTATTATGATTTTTTTTAATTTTCGGATAATTTTGTTTGGCCTTTAAGATTTCATTCGAACGAAATTAAATTTATTATGGTACCAAAAAATTAATTTTTTTACATAATTTAATCACAAGTGATTGCATTAACAAATCTTTTCTACATCAATAAACAACAAATTCCCATTAACTAATCGTAAGTAAAATGGTTAAAAAAAACAAAAAAAGAGAAAAGATAATGATTGAATGAACAATTTAAAAAGTAACACTACTTCCAAGATCTTCTAAGCTACTCATAGATATGTTATTTTAGAAAGAAAATTTATATTACATCTAATCATATAATAGAATAAAAGATAACTCAAAAATATATAGGATATTTTAGTTAAAGATTCAAAAAATTAAATTTTAACGTGCAAGGTTTATAAACAAAAATTTTAATACGTAAATTCAATTGCGTGATTTCTCTCGAAAATACCCTACTAACAGATAAATTTATCTGTTTGATATTCATCTGTTTAATATACAAATAGATAAATTTATCTGTCTGCTTATCTGTTTTGCATAAAAAATAGATAAATTTATTTATTTGATATTTATTTGTTTAATATAAAAATAGATAAACTTATCTGTTTGCTTATTTATGCATAACAGATAAATTTATCTGTTTACATATCAATACAGATAATGCAAACAGATAAATTTATCTATATTTTTTATACGTGCTTTCAATAAGACAGATAAATTTATTTATGTTTTTTAGATATTTTTTTGAAAATGTACAAATACATTTATCTATATTCTTTATACGTGCATTCAATAAGACAGATAAATTTATTTGTGTTCTTTTCATGTGCTTTTAATAAAAGACAGATAAACTCATCTGTATTCTTTATATATGTTTTGAAAATGTATAGATAACCTTATCTGTTTGAGAGTACTTTTGTTTCAAAAGAATCTTGCGCGTTAAAATTTTTATGAGAAAGGACTTTATTCGTTAAAAAATTTTATACTGGATAAAAAATAGTAAATAGTCTATAAATTAAACTGTTCACCAATTTTTTGAAAAATAAATAAATGATGTTTGAAGTTAGATAATTTACAATGTAACTTAAATAGGCTATTTATTTTTAAAAAATGTGTAAAAAAATAACTATTCACATCTCCCATTTTATTCTTGTGCTCACTAACTTAGTTTTGTGTACATATTCTTTCGCTACATTGTTTGTTTTTTTTGTTTTTTGTTTTTATTGTTTTTTTTCTGTTTTGGTACATTGAGAACAACTTTCACTGCATTCTTAGTATATACCTTCTCTTAACTTCCAAGTAAATAAGAAAATGTCACGTGTTTGCATGTAATAATAATAATAATAATTTATATTTAATATAAATTTTATTTAACAAATTTCGATGAATATTTTAAAATATAATATTTATAAAAAAATAAAACGATAATTAATTCAAGGTTCCATTTTGAAGACTTGTATTCTATTAAGTCTTAAGTATTTTTTAAATATTTCATTAAGTCCTCATTTTTAAATTTAAAATTATTCTTTGACAAAATTACCCTCGTTGCATCTTATTCCTCGCTTCAAACCTCTCTCTCTCTCTCTCTCTTGTCTCTCTCTCAATCAAGGAGAAAACCCAACGCCGTCGTCCTCGCTGTTGCGCACGTTTTTGCCATTGCCGCCCTCAGCCTTCTCTATCGCCGTTGTCGCCCTCGATCGTCTTCGTCGCCGACCACTCAACCAACTGCTGTCGCCCTCGCCGTTATCAGGGTCGTATACTAAAAATTAAGTCTTTTATTATTTTTAGTATTTAATTTTATTCATTAATAAAATTATTTTTCCATTTTATGAGATTCTTAATGAGGTATGTATGTAGTTTTATTATTTATTTAATGTTAATGCACAAGTGTCTTTTATTTTACACAGTATTTAATCTGCTGTGTAAAGTTCAACTTACACAGGGAAGACCAGATTATCGGTTCTTACAGAATATAAGTTTTTGATTTACAGCTTAGATGGAATTGGACACACTATCGGTATGGCTGTAACGTAGAATTTCAGTAGACCTGTCATGATTACGAAAAAAAAATAATAATGTTGCCTATTGTTTTGACTCGCTGTGTTAGTACACTTTGTGTGTATTGAACAGGACCACATTGGGGTAATTAATTTTATACTACCTATATAAATTAATTCATACCCCATGGTTATTATGAGTGCTTGTACTCTTAATTCTGAAATAATTAATTATTTACGTATATTTAATATTCGTTATTTTGTTTCATTAAATGATGCGATCTTTTATGGGTTTATAATCCCGATGAGTTGGATAACGATATTAATTATATCGTGGTTATTAATTATTAACGAAATTCATGTCCCGAAAGATTGAAATTGACGATACCCCTTAAAAAAGTTTATAAGTTTTGACCGAGCCAAACCCTACAGGTGAATTTAATCATCCGGCAGTCAAATAAGTTAAGCGGAAGGTCTTAAAGAATTTATTTAAGAAGCCGATTAAATATAATTGTTAGTAATTTAATTTAATCAGTGGGTATTGAAAATCTTAACGTGAGAAGAATAAATAAATATTTAATAACAGGAGCTCGAATATTCGATTTTGAGAATATGGTTGGGAGTACAATTATAATTGTTTAGTAGAATGAATTATAATTAATGTATTTATGAAATTGCTTCTGGGTTGATGTGAGTTTTCATAATTATATTAGAAGCCTAAGTCATATTTACTCTACAGGTTCATGCTCTAGTTCTATATATATGCAGTTATGTAAACTCTAGCCCACATTGATTGTCTCTACAATTAGGACGCAATCCTTAGGTGGCTAAAGTGGGTCTTTAAGAATACAAGAATTGTAGCCCATACTACTAACATGTTCTAGCATACAGGAATACAATAGAAGGCTTGGATTTGGAGCTTCAACTTGAAATTTATAACCGCGAAAATTTCTAGTCTAAAAGTTGTTGCAGCAACCGAAATCAATCCCACCAAATTTCGTAAGGTATAACTCTAATCTAGCTTTGGATGTATATATCGGGTTTTTATTTTTATTGTTTGATATAAAAAAAAATTTAATGTGGAACCGATTTTGGCATTTGCTCGTCTAGTTTTTTTTTAAGCTTAAATCATGTTCTAATCAATAGATCCTGGCAGTTTGCCCCCAACACCGTTGTAGCGCAACCAAATCTGGACTGGCCGTTGGCGCCCTCGGTCGTCTCTGTCGCCGACCACTCAACTCACCACTGCCGCCCTCACCATCACAGTGCAACCAAATCTGGATCTGAACCATTCCTGTCGCCGACCAAATCATTCTTGTCGTCCACCACTCTCCCCCCTTTCTTCAATGAATCAAATCTAGATCTGAGCAGAACGCCCGGAGCAGAGCTTCATTTGCTTGTTAAACTTGACCTTGATCCATGATACATTTTTCAATTTGAAGATGAGACTAAATTAAGTCCTCAGATAGTTCAGCTTCAAGGCACCATTAAACCGCCTATCTTCAGTTGTAAGTTTAATCGAGACAGGTGATATGAACTACTTGTGATTCTTTTATTTATATTCTATTATATGACACGTTCATGTGGATCTGGATCTTCGAGCTTCCTCGCTTTCTCCGCACGCGCGCGTGTGGTGGTGGTGGTGATGGGTGGTTGTGGATGAGGTGGTGGTGATTGCGGTGGTTGTTGTCTGATGGTGTTGATAATGAGTGGTTGTAACAAATATTTCATTTCTTACAGTATCTCATTTCAAAAATAATGACATATTTGAAGTTATACAAATGAAATATATCATTTGTTCAAAAATTATTGGACATTTACACATTAGGATACACATTTATTTGAAAAATGTCTCATTTACATAACATGTCTCATTTTGAAAAATGAGACATTTGTTATGAAATGTCTCATTTGTTCAAGAAATATCTTGAGGCATTTTATGTAACATCCCGACTCTTCTCATGGTAACGATATTTTCCGTTTTAGGTAAAAAATTTCACGATTTTGTTCTTTCCAAGAGGTCATCCATCTTTGCATTACTCCTGCCCAAGCATGCTTAATTGCGAAGTTCTACTAGGGTCTCTACTACCTGAAAAAAGGTCTCGTTGCTTGTAGGGGTCCAATATTTTTTCTTTTATAGCCCAAAAACTCCCTCTCCCTTTTTCGATGTGAAATATCAAGATATCACATTTCATAATAAATAAAACATTTGATATTTGATCCAGAATCAGAATGAGATATTCATAGCAAATAAGACATTTGATATCAGATCCAGAATCAGAATGACACACTGGTAACAAATGAGACATTTGAGATCTAGAACGAGAATTTTTCGATTTTTTATTTATCTTTGACGAATCTGGTGGTGATGGCAGTAGAGATTAGTGGAGATATGGTGGTGGTGTTGGCGGCGACAGCGGTGGTGGTGGTGACGGCGATGACGGCAGTGGTGTCGGCGACGATGCGGTGGTGGTGGTGATGATGGTGGTGGCGGCGGTGCCAGCAACGGCGGTGGTGATGGAGAGTGGTGTTGATAATGGTGAATAGTGTATGTTATATTAAAGGTAATTTTGGTATGAAAATATTAAAATAGGACTTAATAAAATATAATTTTTAGGTATGATTTATTGGAATACAAGTCTTCTAAATGGAACCTAGACCCAAATCATTCTTAAATAAATGTGCATAATAAAAATTATGATATTTTTAAAAATGTATAAAAGTGTTTGTGGTTAATAAGTAAAAGAGTCAAAAAGTTAAAAATCAATAAGCAAATATGATAAAAATTTAAATTGTCAACAGAACAATATATATATCTTTTTTAAGAAATTAAAATTAAAAGTTTTTAAGCAAGCAATCAAACGAAATG
>JAULJZ010120619.1:0-11228 GCA_032270985.1 Heliamphora pulchella
TCGGGAGGGATAACTCAAGTCTAGACTCCACGAGGGCCACAAGGGGGAACACAACCGCCCCGGGCTCGTTGGTGGTCCAATTCTCCTTATTAGTTGCCTAGCGTATGGTGACATCGTCAGGGATAGACAGAGCTCGGCGGAGCTCTGCCAAGACCTCTGGTGTGCCAACGTACCGTGCGAGACGCCCCATTTTGGCTCTAAAAAGAAGAAAAAAGGAAAAAGGAGAAGGAGGGAGATTTTTAGATGTGTATGTATGCATGTATGTATAACCACAGATTCTTCCTCAGCAACCCCACCACCGCTGGGAGTGCAGCGGCGACGCCAGGGTATTTGGGGCGTAGGCCAGTAGGCCTAACCCCTACTGCGGCGGCGTTAACCTTAGATTTTTGCATAAAGGATAAAAAGGTGAAAGATATATGCAAACAAGAAGCTTACCAGAAATAAGAAAGCAACGGAGGGCTTGAAAATCACCAGAGTTGCAAGTACCGTAGTTGCCGAAGTTGAGGAAGGAGATTGCCAAAAATCGCTTAAGTCCCGGGAGTTTCAGTAATTCGAAAAAGAGGGGAGGGAGAGTGCCCTCACCCTTTTATAGCTTCACGAACGATTCAAACAAAGCGCCAAATGACAGCAGTTATGGCGCGTGCCCTGACGCACGCCGTGTGCATTTAATGCGCACTTAACGCGGGCGGCGCGAGTCTCCCGAGCAGATATGCCCGAACAATTTGTGACGGTTGGACATCGTATTACTGGCGTTCGAATTACGCAACCGAGCAATGTCCATCGTCAGATTAAGGATCCCGAACAAAATGTTTGATTGGGCTAGAAAATCCGAGCAAATCCGCCATCATTAAGCCAAATGATTAACATTTATTGAAATGACGGCCGACATTCCGGTGACGTTTCAGTACCTAAGATACAGCTAACGCCGTACGCATTCAATGCACGCATTAAATGTGCCGCAGAGCCGGTAGGGACTCAACACGTGGCAGAAAAGACAGCTAAGGGACAATACGTCAGCGAAGCTTGCTCAACAAGCCTCCCGACCAAAGGGCAAAGTAACAAACTGGGCAAGAGCATCACATCATCTTCTAGCTGCTCGAGTTTCGAGCAACAGCAAGATGATGAGGGAAATTGAGGGGGAATCAAGTTCCGACCTAAGCCACATGGAGCACACGTGGAAGGCCATACAGCGCAGCAGTCCACATCAGCACGGGACGATCCTCGGCATATCCACATCAGCTCGGGCAATAGGCCGAGCTATATGGTGGAGTGTCCGAGCTCGGCGAGGGTTCAGTCCCCAATTCTGAGGGGATGGTGCTCGGCACCATGATGAGTGATGCTCGGTATTGATAGCCGAGCAAGGTGAGCTGCTTAAACCTTGTTCCGAGCTAAATGGAGGATTCTAAATATCATGTCCCGCGGTGCGCAGATTCGAGATGTGGTACGAAGATGAAACATCTGTAGTAAATGGGCCAACTCAGGGGTAAGATGGTTAGGTAGGGGTGGCCTAGCCCTAGCCCTAGCCCAAATTAGGCCTGAAGTTAAACTTGGATACTGATGGACATCTGGATATGACAAAAGGCATTTGCAGAGATATCTTGCAGAGATATTCAATGATGGCATTAACAAGCCACCATCAAGACATTAATTGGTATGCATTGATCTGAGAGAAGAGGTACAACCCTACCTGCTCCGGTCGGGTCGGGTCGGATCCCATGAGCTGGTCAAGTATGTTTCTACCTATAAATAGCCAGCAAGTTAAAGATGAAAGGTATGCTCTCTTTCACTAAACCAAAACTCTGCTGAAATTTACTTTCAAGCTCTTCCTTCTCACTAAAACTCCTTGCCTGACTTGATCGTCGGAGGGTCCACTGGTATAAAGCTATCGGCGGGCATCTCACCCCTTTCTTGTGCAGGTTCACACGTGGCATCCTCTCCTGATGTCACAGCCAGCTTGGACGGGACCAGTAGATCCCAATCCTGATCCTCTATATAAAGGTAGTGTTCCCTCAACGCCATTATGATGCTAACGAGGAGGAGGTATGTTGTTTTGATTCTTTTCGTGTTTTATGTTCTTAATACTTCTTATATGGTAAATCTTTATATTCAACAAATTTCTACATATTTGTTGCATTACCTGATTAGCCACCACGCTAGAGAGAGAGAAGAGGGGGGGAGGTATTGCAGTTAAAAAGAAAGGGTAAATTACAGTGACCTCCCCTGAGATTTAGTAAAACATCAATCACCACCCATGTGGTTTCTGAAATGTCATTAACCTCCCATCTCGTTTAAGTTTTGTATCAAATTAGTCCAACCATTAAATTTTCGCTCAGCTGTGCCTTGTTTGGCTTGTTTTTTGAATAAATTTTCATGATCCAATTTGTTCATTATGTAGAACTCATCGAGTTTGTATAATATGTAGAAATTCATATTCATCTGATACTTGTACCTAAATGATTGAGTAATATTTGCTTAATAATATTTTTTTAAATTATAATTTTTATTTGTTTAGTTATTAGGAGATCTTATTCAATCACTAAGTTACAGATATCGGATGAATCAGAATTTTTACATGCTAAACAAACTCGACGAGTTCTACGTAATGAACGGATTGGATCATAAAAAGTTATTCAAAAAACACGCCAAACAAGGCACAGCTGAGTAAAAATTTAATGGTTGAACTAATTTGATACAAAACCTAAACCAGATAGGAAGTTAATGACATTTCAAAAATCACAGAAGTAGTAGTTAATATTTTACTAAATTTTAAGAGAAGTTACTATAATTTACCCCCAAAAAAATGCTAGAACCTTTAGAAGGCAATTGTATGAAATCCCTTCATATCTGCACCCCTCCACCCTGGCACTCTTCCCCCAAAAAAAGGGTAGGTAGGTACGGTCAGCCTTTACTAAGTTACAGGTTGAATCAAATTTTTGCTTTTTCTTTGTAGGACCAATGTGTTGAAGACCAAATAGGAGAGAAAATAAATACATTTTTCAATGTCTAAGCTTGTGTGCATGGCTAACAAGGTCTTATGTTGTTTCATGGCAGTTGCACGTTGAATACCATTTTTCGAATGACCCGAAATACTTCGACATTTAAATCTTCAAGTTTTGAAACTAATAAATTTTTAGTTTTAGAATGGAGCAGTTTTTTAGTTTTATAATTGGGAAATTTGTTGAATTTCAATTTTTGGAACTGAAAGGTTATAAAATTATAAAATTTTAAGCGAAGAAATAAATACACGTTAAAATCAAATAAGAAATCAACTCGTGATTCAAAATGAGAGAGAGAGGTGGTGATTCAACATGAGAGAGAGAGATATATGCAGTGATGTAGTATGGGCATTTTAATTTTTCAAAAATTATATTTCAAATACACTAATTTAATGAATAGCGAATGTGTAAACTATAACTCATCAATTTAAAAATTTTCAAACAAAAATAGTAACTCAAATAATATATAATTCTTTTGTTTTTTTTATTATAAATTTTCCTATTCAATATAGATTTTTTTGATAGATCTCAATAAATAAATATTAGAAATATTAATTCTATAAAAAATAAATATTTATTTTATAAGTTATTAAATTTTAAAATTTAAAATAAAAAATAATATCACTTTGCTATGCCACTGCGATTAAGTATATGCAGGCCTATATTTTTCTTCAAAGATGACTTTCTAGATAAGGGCGAAATTGTTATAAAATCATCAAAATCTAAAAATAGGATTTTGCATGCTAAAAAATTTGTAATGAGACTAATTCTAACATCACTTGTAAATTCAGGACTAATCATTAATTCACCCAAGAAAAAATACAAATGAAGACTAAATGAAAGAAAAGTAAAAAATAAGGAAAGAATAAGGAAAAAAAAAGAGAAAACAACCTTTCAACAATTACAGGCTTGACTAGGGGAGGACATGGGTTGAGTTGGAACTTAATTTAGAATTGACTCGATTAAGGCTGGTTCTAAAATATTGAATTCAGAATTGAACTGTTCATACTTTAGAACTAACTAAATTTAATCCGAATAAACTCGGGTTGTTTCGGGTTGAAATTGCGGTTCAATTAAATTAAATATTTTTCTTAATAAAATATCCTAAAGTGATAATATTTACCTTATTTTATGAACAACTTAATATATCTACTTTTGAGTCTCGGATTTGGTCGATTTTAAAAACTCTTAACCCCATAATCGAAGCGACTACATTAGTTTAATATTTTTTAAGACCCAAGATCAATACATTATTTGAAAAAACCAAATCAACTCAATCCATAAAAATTGAGTTGGATTATTTCATGAATTTTTTGAATTTATTGAACCCCTGCCTTGATGGCAAGAAGGATGGTTAGAAGGAGAAAGGGTGGTTGATGCGAGAAAGAATGTGGAATCGGTAAAATTGAGATAAATATAGGGTGTTTAATGATAACAAAAAATTCCCAATCTCATCACAGAATGTTAGGAATTTTTTTTTGATGGGTATGACTTGTACCACTAATCGAGGGATTTGTTAATTTAAAAATGAAAATTTATTTTAACTTTAAGAAATATATTAGCCAGTCAAATATTTAATAAATAAATCTTAAATCAAAGTTCTACAAAATTAGAACTTGGGTTTTAGAACTCCTAAAATGCTTGAGACAAAAACTCTATTTTTATTAATATATCATATTATTATATTACTAAGTATATAACCGGCTTACTTCGGAGGAACAGTGAGAAATGGCATGTTTTCTTTTTTTTTTCTCTAAAAATATTCTCTTATTTATTTTTCTTAGCCTTCGTTTAGATTGAAGGATCTAGATGAGAAGCGAATTATTTGAAATAAAAATTTAGTCATAATACTGTTTGAATAATTTTTAAGAAGAGGAAGAAAAATAAATCGAGGGGAAATGAGGGAGAAATAGTTGATTTTTAAGATATTTTTTATTCTTTTAAAATTAGGAAGAAACAGAGAAAAAGTAAAGAGATATATATAATTATTTTTATAATATTAATTATAATTTTTTTATATCTATATTAAAAATAATTATTTAAACAAATGTTAAAAAATTATAAAAATAAATAAATAAAAATAAAACACTTCACTTTCTTTTTATTAAACAAATAAGAAAAAAAAATACCAATCTATATATCTATATAATAAATTATAATGGTTGAACGTGATATGTATCTTCCGCGTCCTATAAGGTGCTGTTGTCTTTCAAATAATCAACGGGAAGGAGGCGTTAGGAGGGACACGACAGACCTCTCAAGCGTTCCCAAACGCCTCCAAAGAGGAGATTTTTTCTGGCTTCCAAATGATCCTACGGTTGAGCGGTGATCCAACGGCTGAAGATCTCCGTCTCTTCTAACGCTCTTCGTCTCCTGTCATCCCTCTGTCATCCCTCACGCCTCTCGGCGCCTCTCTCATCCCTCTCCATCTCTTCTCTCACGCTCCCCTCACTGGCTTCGGCGCTCTGCTCTCTGACACTGCGCCGCACGTTCCACCCTGACTCCTTCACGCATGGACTTTACCTTCTCTCTCAACCCTCTCTGTCTCCTCTCTCACGCTAAAACCTATCCTTCACGCCTACAAACCTCTCTTCTCTCTCACGCTACTCACGCCAGAAACCTGACATTGCCGATTGCACGTCGCCTACATCGCCAATCGCACGTCACCTCACAGCGTCTGGCTTCACCCACCATGACTTCTCTTTGCCTCTCACTATCTGCCTTTGACGATCTCTCTCTACCTCTCATCTCTGATCTCTTTCACCGCCGCTGCTCACTGTCGCCCTTCTCTACTCCATCGCAAAGGTATTTACCCCAACCCTGTTACTAAAATGCTTTTGCGCAATCTTGATTTTGCCCTAACTTTGGGTATTGAGTGTGTACTGGTGACGTTAACTATTTTCGCCCTTTCTGTATTTGCCCTAGCTCTGTTTATTTTCATTTTGCCCATCTTGCTGGTGATGGTAAGAATAAATCAGGATTATTAATTTGAATTAATGGAAGAGCGTCCATTACTAACAAATACAACAGTCTCATTTCTCTCTAATTTCTCTTGCTCTCTCTTATGTGCTTGGTACAGTGTGTTTGCTCTCTCTCATTTTTTTTTGGTTTTTGGTTTTGTTTTTTTGTAGAGAATACCGATCATCATTGCCGACCACCGCTTTCTCTCTCTCTTCCGCGAACGGTGGTATTTTTCCCTAACCTTCTTTGTTCATTTTTGCTGCTCACTCTCATTTTCTGTATTTTCTGTGTTTTTTTCGAATTGGGTTTGTGTAGAAAAGATTAAAAGAGAGTGGAAAAAACTTTTCGAAATGGGTTTGGAACATTTTGTAATTTTCTGATGTTTTCTGTTAATGGTTTGTGGAGACAAGACTGGAAGGGAGAGAGACGAACATAAACTTTTTTTAAAACCCTTTAGGCGTCATAAACTTTTTGAGTTCGAGTTTTTGTATCGTTTTTAGGTAGACATCCTATTAGTAAACGGTGAGATTAATCTCTCAAAAATTAACTAAAGTGCGTGTAAATTGACCTAAATTGATTGGTTAAATTGGCTTGACAGGCTATTAAGTATTAATAGATTGAACGCCAAATATATCTCATATGAAAATTTTAGCTCGACAATTAGAGTTAGTTCATATAAAAATGGTTTTTTTTTTTTAAAAAAACTCTATGTAAGAAGTTATGAAAGAAACTTATATGGATAATGAGAAATTATGTATAATTGGTTAGTTTAAGTTTACATATTTAAATCTTATTAATTGAACATCCTAATTAGAAGGAAAAGCCATGTGCTGTGCAATAGTTTTATTAAACAACAGTACTGCTGACAAATTGAACATCCTAATCATATGGCTAAAATTAACTTCGTCTTCCTTCTGACAGTAACATGGTAAAAAATTAATGTAGGAAATCCGAAAGCTTTTGCTTTCCAATTGACTTTCCATGTATTTAGAGAGACAAACATTGTCTTTTTTTCTTGTTTGGTTTGTGATTTATAAGGTCAGTTCTCATTTTTATGTTTTTAATCTAATGACTCATGTTTTAATCTGACGGTCCAAATACTCTCCAGTATTCTTTTTGTGAACAATTTTATTTTCTGTTATTTTCTGAAATGGGTTTGTGTAGAAAAGACTGAAAGTGAATGAAATTTGAGTTTTTTCTCGCTTGATCTGAGTTTCTAAACTCATTTTGGTGTTTGAATATAATTCTTGAATGGTGTTTCTAAGCTCATTTTGGTATTTTGAATATAATGTTTGAATATGATTCTGTTGTGTTTTTCTTAAAACCATATCTATGATTTCAATTACATGTTTGGTTTCACAAGACTGGGCTTCTTTTGTTCCATTACAAGGGTAGAATTGTTCTCATATGGTGGGAAGAAGTGGCGCCGCCTTATATGTTTTTTTTAGTTGGTCTTTGAAAATTCGAGTGCTAGTTGCTTTCCATTAAATGGAAAGTGAATTTTGGGTGTTTTCGATTGTGTTTCATTTTAAATTTATAACTACCGATGGAAAAGATAATCTTGAATAGAAGAATAGAAAAAATGTACCAACCATTGCCTCTGTCATGGTTTATTGTTTTTTATTTCACCCTTTAACAGTGGTTTGTTTCTCTGTCTGGTAATGAAAATTCAACAATGTCTGGAATAACTTTGCCTGATTGCGCAGTTTCTGCAAAAATGATTGGAAGCACATCAGTTTAACTCCCAAAAAGTTTAACCTAAAGTAAAAGATTTACTAGGTTTATTAGAAAAAAATTATAGATATCATAAACAGCTCTGACAGTGAGGGGCTAAGAAATTGCTACCAACTGTAACTGAGATTTTTTCTAGCAGTAGAAAATAAAACACTCCCTTCAGAACATTATTTTCAAACAGTGAACGAGCATATATAGCCATTGCTGAACTTATATTAAGTTTCTAGAAATAGTAAATAATAACTATCTAAACAGGTCAACAATGTCATTGACTATCATGATAAACTAGAAACATAATGGAGGATAGTTAAAACTCTCCCGAGTGTTTGGAAACATGATTGTTTTCCACGAGTAAAATAACGACAAACATAAAGGATAGCCTATTTATTTAAAATAAAAATTTGCTGAGATATGACTCCAATTAACTAATACTAGGTAACAGAAGTTAAACAAGTTCAACAAAGCATCAAACAATAAACAAACAAAAGATAAACATCCATGACATGATATTCAAACCTTTAACTCAGGGAAAGAATTCAAGACTGGAAAGATGCAAAAGCATAATAACAAATAGAGGGAAAATGAAGTAAAAAACAATTACTCATATGCAGCAATAAATAGGATTGGAATTTTGGATTTTTTATGTGGGAGCAATGGGCACTAACCAGCTTTAACTGGAACATAAACATAGTTATGCAATAGGGTATACTTTTTTGGATGGTGGGCTTGGGCATGTAGGGTATGCTAAATATTTATCAAGAATTGGTGCCTTGGGTGGTCAAATTTTGATTTGTAATGTGTAAGGAAAATGTTAAGTGTACAAAGCATGTTCTACTTCATTTGAAGTATTCTTGGCTGAATATCCATTAGGTCACTCCAAATGCGTTATTTCTCTCGCAAAGGGGTAGAAAGTTAAGAGGTGATAAGATAAAGTAAGACTTTTACTTTGGAATGTAATTCTTTTGCAATCATTTTGTCAATTTGGCAGATAAGGAATAAAGTAATATTCGAAGGATACCAATGTGATGGAATGAGTTGAAGTCATAAAGAATATTGCTATATTTTGGCTAAATCAGGTAAGAAGTTGAAGGATTTCTAATTAAATGATATTGTATTTAGATTACCTTCTTTGAATAAAGTGCTGATAAATTTTTCGTATACTACTAAGGAATCTGTTTTTATTTGAATTGTTGAATTAACATTATCAAGATATATGGGATTGGTTAATAAAATGATGAGCCTTTAAAAAGCGTTTAATTGTTAAAAAGGGTTTATTTTTTTGTATGCCAGTATTTAAAAAGTTAATTTTATATGCAGAAGTGTTAATTTTTTGTATGCCAGTATTTTATGCAAAATCAATATATTGCTCAATATTTGAAAAGTTTTGCGAAAGCCTATATGGTTTTTGTTGATGGATGGACGAAAAACAAAGATAATGGAAATGGGCCTTTAATGAATTAATAAGTTCTTTATTTATGTCATTTTGATATATACACAGAAACATATGTTCTACTTTTTACATCATTTTGTAGATAATCTCACCGAAATTAGAACACTTAATTGAGAGCATATTTTTGTTGAGAGCACAAGAACATATGTTCTACTCTCTCTCTCTCTCTCTTTCTTTCTCTGTATCCTTTTGCTTTTTTTTTTTCCTCATTTTACCTGCGTAAACACAAATACCAAACACAAGAACTTTCACATATTGTTGTTACCCTTTATGCTTAATCTCTTATATGTAAGATCCTGTTTGTTAAAGTCATATTAAAGTCTCATGATGCCTGCTCAAAGGAGGAAATGTAAGTTCCTCTTTATTAATAAGCTTTATCAGCTTTTCATTAATAAGCTTTATCATTGTCAAAACAAACCTAAAAAGAAAAAAAAAGGGAGCGCAATATCCTTTTTTGCCCTTTTTGTTCAAATTTTGCTTAATTTATTCTTGCTATTATTGTTGATTCATTTTGGTGGGGGTACGGCTTCCTTTTTTAAATTCAAATTTTTCTCACTTTTTTTTCCTTTACGAAATCTCAAGCAATATATTGGTTAAGATTGACAAAATGTGTTGACAAAATGTGTTGTTTATCCTTGAAATCTCAAATAGTATTGGTTCAGATTAATTTATTCTTGCTATCTTGGAGAGTGATGAAGAGAAGATGTAGATGGCCAATAAAGACATGCTGAATTGCATAATTTGATTTTTGTGAAAATAACATTTTGATTGTATATAACATTACTATAATTTTTTTTTATTGTAACATCTATATTAATTAGATCTTGATTGGTTTATGTTATTGATTTAAAACTGGAGGTTTAAAATGTATGCATGAGAAGCTAGAATGATTTTATTTGAGTTGCGGTTTTTTTGTTGAGATCCAGGCAGAGCCTATATATATTACGTTACTTGATTTTATTACAGGTTATTTTGTAAACGGCCAAACCGTTGGATTATTCAAAAAACAGCAGAAATTTTGCAATTTTTTTTAAAATTTAATACTTAGAATAATTATCTATGTATAAGGTTTTAGAGAAATTATTAAAATGCACGAGTAATTTTTAAAAAAATGGTGATAATGCCTTTAGGCACGGGTTATCTCTAATGTAATACATATTAAGTGATTATTTTGACATTTTGTCTAATTAATAAAAACAAATTAATATAATACTACTCAAATATATTTATTAGGTCATTACCTATGATGACTCTACCCACTAATTAGCCTAAGGCCCCATTGCAGACTTAGTTTTTTCTCTTTTTGGTTAAAAAGTTAAAAAATCAATATATAGGTGGTTTGGTAAAAAATATAAAAACAAAAGAGTTATGAAGTTAAATTAAAATATTAATTCTTAAAATATTCTATTCAAACTTTTACATCATTCTAAAAGAAAATAATTTATTTACTTAGTAATTTAATTACTACAAGTGCTAGATATGTAAAATTGTTATAGTTAACTATATAAAATAATAATATTATTTAATTTAAATAAAAATAAAAAAATAATTTATTAGTCAGTTAAAAAAACTTAAAAAAAAAAAAAAAAAACTTGAGAGTTAATTTATAAAAAAAATTACTTTCAGTCAAAACAAGTTTTTTTTTTTAATCTAAAAACGCAAAAAAAAAAAAGGACAGTAATCTCCATTATGTGGTGGAAAGCCCAAACGACACCGTTTAACTCATATATGTGTACTGGGAAACAATATACTTGCGGGATAAATGGAGCCAACTGCCAAGTAAAAAAACAGGGAGAAATACCAGTAGCAGAAGATATATATATGGCGATAATTCGGGGAAATTGTGGTGAGCTCCGAAGCCAATTGCCGCAGCAACCACCACCATCGCCACCATTCCTCCATTTTCATTTTCAAGTTCAAGTTCAAGTTCAAGTTCAAGTTCAAGTTCTTGCTCCTCCTACTCTTCGCGCCTTCTCATCTTCCTTAGATTCCACCACTTGTTATTACGCGCGCCGATTTCACACACCTCTTCGAACTTCACGACTCTCTCATCTAACCCCTAATCTTCCCCTTATTTCCTCCCCTAA
>JAULJZ010120640.1:0-32398 GCA_032270985.1 Heliamphora pulchella
TTGGCTCTGGTCAACGAGGCTAGTTAGGGCGGATAATGATCCTACGATGAAAGTTCGTGAAGCTATGTGATGAGGGCGGATAATGGTCCTACGGTGAAAGTCCGTGAAAATATGCGTGTTGCACGGGTTGCGTGCGTTGTGCGTGTTGCACGGGTTGCGTGCGTTGTGTGTGTTGCATGCGTTGTGTGTGTTGCACGGGTTGCATGCGTTGTGCGTGTTGCACGGGTTGCGTGCGGTGTGTGTTGCACAGGTTGTGTGCGTTGCATAGTTGGGGGCTGTAGTCCTTCGGTGGAAGTTCGAGAAGGTACATGAATTGCATGAACTGCATTGTGGGACGGATAGAAAAATTTTCAAACTATTTTAAGAGTTGTGTGAATCGCGATCTAAAATCCTTTTTCAACTATTTTCAAGGCTCCTGTGAGTGAGTCAAAAGATGGTTTATATCCTCGCTATCCCGTTTGCATGTGAAAATTGTTTTAAAAGCTTGAAAGAGAGTCTAAAACTGCACCTCGTTTTCCTAGCATGTTTAGCTTATATAGCATGCCTGTCTAGTTTCTGCTGAGCTTTGGCTCACGATATGGGATTTGATTTTCTTCAGGTATCGATCACGCATGTTGATTTGGAGGTGCCAGAAATGTGGAAGAACTGTAGTCTTCCTTTTTGTTCTTTTGTTACATGTATGTTGTAACATGTTTTTTCGGCGTTGGGGCCGTGTAATGTATGCCGTTTGGCAATTATATATACAATGCATGTATGATTTTATTTGAGAGTGTATTCTCGGGTTGGTTATTTGTAGGTGTTTCACGTGACCCGGAGTTTGGGGAGTGACAGTTATCCTAGTCAGGTGATGAAGATGGTTTGAATTGCAAATTATTTTTGAAGAAAGGCTTCCTATTATTAGTCCGTAAGCAATCTTTTTCATCTTAATTTCTAACATAGAAAATTTAATGCGGGATAATCTATCATATTTACACTAGAAAAGGCAAACAAAATCTCATAAAATAGCATATTTATGCCCTTCCATATTGATGCTGAACTGAACAAGATGATAGTCCCATATTCATGAAAACTACAATGTGAAAGGAAAAAAATGACCAAACCTACTTAATAAAATAGCAAACAGCATTATTGTCAGCATAAGTTAGAAAATGAGTTGGGCCGTCAACATCACGAGCATTTTTCTTTAAGTAATTCATCAGTCTTGTGCCATAACCTTTTACTCATCTGCAAAACTTATTCACAAAGAAGATTGGTGATTAAGAATCAGAGAGACACTCCAAGATTTCAATTGAAGCAACCAACAATCCATCTAACCTGATAAGTTTTTGAGTGCTTACCGGCTATAATCTTCTCAAGGGCTTCTAGCATAGGTTTCTTGCGCCATTCCCAAAACCACTAAAAGCAAAAGAAACCAAAACCAGCCACAAAACCTAAAAAAAAAAGGAAAAAAAATTCCAATCAGTATAGATCTGATCTTTTATTTTTCCAGTATGCAGTGCGCCATTAAGGAAGCCTTCTGCATAAGTTAAGTTATGAACCCAAATTTACCATATGAAAAAGAAGAGCATATAAACCAACTTCTCAACTCTTCAATTCACGCCAACTTTTTTTTTCCTTATCACTCCACCAACTTATGGATATAAGCTCCCAAAGGAGAAGCGGTAAAGCAAGAAAAAAAAAAGGCAAAAAGAAAGGGAACAGCTTTCCCCCTAGCCTTAGAGCATCTGCACCAACAAGTAGCTAAACTAGCTAGCTAAAATCTAAAAAAATTATTTTAGCTAGTCATTTTTTGTTTAACACTTTAACAGTGTTGCTATTTTAGCGATGCTATTCAAGTTAGTTTGGCCTGGTGTTAGTTGTGAGCATAGCAAAATGGTGTTTGGCTAGTGAACACTAGCTCTCCACATTAGCAATTGTTAAATTAGCTAATCTTTTAGCTAGTCTGGTGGAGACCATATTCAATGCCAAACTAGCTATTTTAGCTAAAAACATGTAGTTTGGCTAGGATTGTGTGGATGCTCTTAAGAGTATAAACTACTATTAAATGACAAATCAAAAATTATAGGAAACCCTCTTGGCACTTTCTTTCTGCCTATTTTCTTTCCTTATATATATATACAAGAACATTCAATTTAAGACCAAAATCAATATACATACCATCAAGGGTGTTAGAACCTGGGGTTAGGGTTAAGTTATCGGGGCTTGAGTTATGACTCGCCATGTTCTGGTAGTCCTTTAGTTCTAAGTTCCTGACAGTTTAGATTGCCCATAATCATGCCTAAGATAAATTACTATCTTTGGTTGCCCCTAAAATCATTTTTTGTCTACCCCACAAAAAACATTCTGTATATATATAATGACAAATGAACAACAAACAAATAAAATTCTACATTTCCTTCACATTATTTTCTGTATTTTCCACCCAACTGTAATGAGTGGATAAGTGTTCATTATATACCCAAATGTAGATGGAGGATGATAAAGAGAATGACCAATGAACTGCCCTTGTCCCCAAATCTCAAAGGCACAGGTCCTATAACTTTTTTGTTTCTAACCATCGTAGTTAAGAACCTCTAGTCTAAATTCAACCACGAACCAAATAAATATATGCTTACATAGAGATGTATACACATGTATAAGGAAGCAAAGATTGGGGACAAGGGAAGATCATTGGTCCTTCTCTTCATCACCCTCCATCTACACGCCGAAAAGCAGAGAAAATCAAAAATCACACTACCCATGTGAGAGAAACAACTAAAAATCAAAACCAATTTCACTTTTTGATGATTCTAGATAGAGAAAGGAGGGAGAAAAGTGGGTGAATGGGGAGTTACTGTCGGTGAGAACGATCTTGCATGCAGTGAATTTAAACATACGAGCGACCGCAAAATCGAACCAAAACCAAGAAGAAAAGAGAGACGGAGAGGGTTGAGTTCAAAATCCGTATACAATTGACTTGGTGCTATGCTTTTCTCCCTTCAACAATGAAATGCATCTTTTGCTTGTTGTTTTCCCCAACATTATGCAGGGTCTTTGTGGAAGATTGTGATTTTTCTCGATGAAGAAGCATAGTGGGAGAGCTAGGGCATTTTCTTGGCGGCCTTTTTAGGGATTGCGTTTTTAGGGATTCTTGGCGGAGAATTTTAATAGAAATGCAATGGATAAAATGAACCGCAACTATATAAAATTATATGCCAACGGTTTACCTTAAACACGCAGCTAACGACGAAAATTTTAGATGCATTTGAAATCTGCTTCTGGATCTAAATTTTAGCGATGATTTTGTAAACAGCCAATAAAAAAATGCTAGGGAAAATCAATTTTCAAGTAGTATCTCACCGCAGGCCCTTGTTATTTTCCATCAAGCTGACAAAGAAATTGACCAAATAAATTTTATCGGGTATTCCCTTCCAAAGTAGCTAGCTTGTCCTCTTTCTCTTCTTGAAGATTAACTTCATTTAAGTAATTAGTGATACTTAGCCAAAGATCCTTTTCCCATGCATGCAGCCTTCGTCAGAAAAAATTGGTACCAACGAGCTCCATATAGGAGTAAGTTGTCCCACCAGGCACCTTACTTCCATGACAATTGTGACAACTCAGGACTAGTAATTAACATTAATCGCCCAAAAAATTAGAAACAATCTCTAACAATCCAGACAAATGATTATTAATAAAATTTAATAAGACTGAGCAAGGCCTCTATCTCAATGGTTAAGGTACCCTTTGGCCTGTTCACCTACCCAGGTTCCAATCTCGACTCTTCCATCCCCAGATCAAAAAACAAAATTTAATAAGACCAAGCTAAGAATCTCCAAAGAGAAATTCTTGGAAATTTCTACAAGGCTTTTGCAATATTAAAAATAATTATAATATTTCACATAATTCTAAATGAACCTAAGAAACCCAAAAATAAGTTAGAACAATCAAACCTAATCTAAGTTTATCAAAACAACCAAGGATGGATGTTTTGGGACTCAAAATAGAATTCTTGAGGTAAGTTGTGAGTTTTTTTAATCCGAATATAACATTAAATACCTCTTCGGTTTGATTCAGTATTTCGATGAATAAATAATTAGCCTAAAGCAGAATATATATATATATATATACTAGAAAGGGTGGCACACACATCATGTGTGCAGTTATTTTTAAAAATTTTAAAAACTAAAAAGTAATTATTGTGTAATGAATTTATAATTTTATCTTTTTACCTAATAAAAGTTGTGGCAATTATTTTATGGGTAATTTTGGAACTAAAAATTGTGACAGGGCTTCAATTAATTTTTTGACTCCCTTTATATATAGTAATAGATACATAAATAGTTTGAGCTTTTTATTCAAAAGTTTTAATTTTACAGAAATTCTTAAAATATTATTATTAGTTTATGGTGAAGTTTGAGAATTTTTTTAGGAAAAAAAATAATATTACAATTAAAATTCTTGCCCTCCTAAAAATCTCACTAACAAAATGAGACATTTGGTTCTTCTTGCATGTAGTAATTGTGACACATGTCCTCTAGGGGTGCACATGGGTCGGTTTGGCTCGATTCCTTTCTAAATTTAGAATCGAACTAATTTTGATCAGTTTTAATTTTTTGAACCCAGAACCAACCCAATCATTATGTAGAACCAAACCAAGTCAAACCAATAAAAATTCGGTTGGTTCTGTTTGGAATCACGGTTCCATAGGTTTTTAAAATTACTTTACGTGCATGAAAAAAGTTACTATGATAAGTTTTAAAATTTTAAAATAAATAACAAATAAAAGCTAAAACCCATACAGTATAATATAAGTATGAAATAAAAGTTTAGAATAACTATTTTATAATCTATTTAGTGAAATAAATAACAAATATCTAAGAAAAATCTCACAAACGTAAATAACATATAATAAATAAATAACAATTAATAATAATATCTAATCTAATGACTTTTTTTCTAATTTATAAAATTAAAAAAAAAATTTTATATGAATCTCACAATAATTATATATGTAATCTAATTGTTAATATATATATATATATATATATATATATATATATATTGAGTCTATAGATTCGATTCTCGGGTTGGTTCGGATTAATCCTAAAATAACTTAGGAACCGAACCAATATTATCAGTTTACCTTTTTTAGGGCCTAGTACCAAACTAATTATTTGCAAAAACCGAACTAACCCAACCCGTAGAGGTCGAATTAGTTCAGTTTTTGGATTTTTTAGACCACTTGTACATCCCTACTGTCCTCCATTTTCTCTTAGGCATAGAAGCCTTTCTTGTTGCCTTTTTCGGTTCTTAGAAATTTCTTAGCGCCTGTTTGGGATGTCTAAAAAGCTTGACTTTTAAGAAATTTAACTTTTTAAGAAAAAAAAGAAGAATAAAATAAAGTTAAATTGTTCGAACAATTTTTTGTAGTAATATTTTTGTTTTTTATTGAAATGTCTAAAATATTCTTATTTTTAGCTTTTAAGCTGTATTGTTTGGAATATTGGCACGGCTTTTCTTCTTTCTGTGAGTAGGGTTGACTTTTTTAAATAGGGTTATTATATTAATTTTATTTCAAAAAAAGTTAAGGTATTTAGGATATGTATTTATTTTTTTCTTGAATTAAGAAATAAAAAAATTAATTTTTTTTTTAAACCAAATAGTGCAACTTAAAAAAGGGCATTGAGTGTTTGGTGAGTAAAATTCTAGAAAAAGAGATTAGAAGGGAGAAAGAGTATAGAGCTATAGAGAACTCCCTGCTAGAAATGAAAGGCTAAAGGAGAAAGGAGCATAGTAGAGTGAGCTACCGCCACCGCTACCAATCACCGTTGCCGTTGAAGGAGGAACTTCGAATCCTAAACCTCCCTCTCCCTCCTCCCTCTTCATCTTCTCAGCACCACACCATACACCACAACCAGCACCACCTTCCTCCTCTCCTTCCCCACACGGCTACACCACCACAAACCGTCGCAAGCAACCACCGACTACTGTAGACCACCACCCCCACACAATAAGGGCACCACTGACTACCACTTAGACCATCGAAAACTACCATACACAACCACCCCCACTTTCTCTCTCTTTAAATTTTTCGTATGCCATAGTTGCCAAGCCACCTTCGGTCACCTCCCTCCACCAGTACGAGGGCCCTAAATCGCCATCGTGACCGTGTCTATAACTGTAGGGATTTTTATGCTTAAATCTTAAAAAATAAGATCAACAGATTTAGGTAGCCAAACAGTAACCCACGTAAGTTTTAATCCACAATAGCAATCACAAAAGAAACAAGAACAACCAAAATACGCAAGATTTATGTGCTTCAGCTGACTGCCTATCTCCACAAGTGAGAAAAATCAATTCACTATACTCGTTATCACGGAATACAAGATTCACTCCACTCCTCACAATATATGTGGTCTCAAACTGAGCAAATCTATGTCTCTTCATACTCTCTGTAGCCTCTAACCTGAGCCTCTCTGAATATTTAGATGACTTATAAACATTCTTAGGTTTAAGAGTTATAACCCCATTTTTATAGGCTTTAAAAGAAACCCTAAATTTGGCTAACTCACGAGCGATCTACTGCCATTCGTCTGGACGGAATTAAGTTCCGTCTGGATGAAAAATCCCTCTATCCCAAACTCGTCTGGATGATCCAGCATCTATCCAAACAAAAAACTGTCTGGATCAAAATCATCCGAACGCCCGAACCTTTGTCCGGACGAAAAAACCTACTTGCTGAAAATTGTCCGGACGCTTTAGCGTCCGTTCGAATGAAAACGCACCATCCAGATTCGAGTTAACCCCAACAATAACCACCATTGTGTTGTCACCCACGGTCGCCGCTAATGATGACCAATTTGCTGCAAAATTAGATCCAAAGTTAGGGGAAAATGTTTCAAAGTTCATATATATGTATATGTGCGGGAGGGGCCTGGGAAGAAAAATTGTTAGTGAGAAGAAAAAGAAAAGAGAAGAAAGAGAAAAGAGAGAAAAGCAAAGAAAAATAAAATTGTTTAGTAGAAATTTTGGAGATATGTTTATATATATATATATATGAATGTGTGTGTTGTTTTCAAGGATAATTAATAATAATAATAATAATAATAATAATAATCAAATAAAAGAATACAATGTATACTTATAATACTAATAATGGTAAAAGAATACAAAATAATAACAAAATAAGAATAAGAATAAGAATATTATATCAAAAATAGTGGTTAGGTATAACTCTTCTATTTTACTTGTACATAATAAGTAATACGTAGCATGGTTGCTTTGTATTGTGGTAGGTTCAGATTAACTATCTGTGTCCAAGTTCACAATGTTTTGCGTTTGCACCTTTTTGACAATGAGTCTCAAATACTAAATTACTTGATACATCTTTAAAATTCTTATTACATGAAAATTTGAATGATTTATGCAAATGATAGCTTTTGCTCGACCATAGATATCATTGTGAAATATTATTTTGTTATATTGCTGGATGATTTTTGGTTCGAACAGTAATCTCGGTCGCTGCGGGTTTCAGATATAGTGAGGATGATGTAATAAGCGTGGGGTCATGACCAGATGACCACGGGTTGATATCATTCCCATTTATGATTCTAAGCGTCGTTCCCTTACATACCGGCATTGGCGTTGAACAATATCATGATATGCATGTCCTAAGCTATTTTCATGCTGTCGATATATAAACTTGATGATGGTTAACATTTGATGCCGTAAAACTAAAAATAATTTTGATGGTTACAGTTGACGCATTAAAATTGATGGTTACAGTTGATGCTTGAAAATTGACCAAACCAAATGTTAACCGAACCCAAGTAAGGACAACCAAGCTTTATTGTAAGATTTATTAAGGAAATTTTAGTAATTTTGACCATTAGCCTTTTTCTATAAATAGAAGACTACCCTCCCTCTCTTCCCCTTCATAAATTTTGGCCATGAGAGGAACAGAGAGAGAGAGAGAGAGAGAGAGAGAGAGAAGGAAAGTTTGTTTAAAACTAAGTCATTCTTCTAGCTTTACGTATTCAAGATCAACAAGTAAGAAACTCCTCTAACCTCTCCTTCTTTAATCAAAAACACTCTTTCTTCCTCCATTTTTAAAGAACTTAAAACAAGAACACAAAAATAACAAACTTGGAATGAGCCAAAATAAGCCTAGGATCTCTAATTGTGCCAAAAACTTGTGTTTGTGTTGTGATAGGTTGATAAATGACTTATGTTTCTTTTATAATAATGGTTGTTGAAATTTATGTTCGATATATCATGCATGGTTTATACTTAAAAGTTTAATCCTTGCCATGAGAAATGAACAAATAACCAAGATGAACTATTTTAAGTTCTGCACCATATTTTTCTGCCAATGAGCTCAAACTGTAATTATTTTTAATTAATTCTAAAAAAATCACATTGGCCTCATTTTTGTTTCCATAGATAGATATGGGTGTTAGATTTCAAATAAAAGTTATTTGAAGAGATTTTCTTAGGTAGATTTTGAAAAAATGAATTTCTTCTAAACTCGTGCAATTTGTCATAGTTTGTTCAAGAGTGTAAAATTCTATTTTAAGTAATTTTTTTGGAAATCGTTTCTTCATGAAAAATGTTTCAAACATTTTATTTTAGTTCTTTGCAAAACTTCATAAAGTTTAAATACCATGATAGGTCAAATCTATTTTTAAATAAAGTGGACAGAATCAGCTTCTACGGACAGACTCGACACACTTTCTTACGGAGGTCAAAACACCTTTTAGTGAGGAGGTTTTGGAAAATTGTTCTTCATGAAAATTCAAACCTTATTGACTTGATTTAATATGTTAAAAGTATTTTCTTCCAAGTGTTAGAGAACTTGGAACAGAAACTTTTTAATGAATATGAACCTCCTCCTTACTAAGTGCTTTAATAGTTGTGTCATGTGCCTCATAGGTTGTGTGTCTTTATCAATGTGAAAGCATGTATTGTTGATATATATACAAAATGCGTGTTTAGCCGTGTCAGGCATTATCATGTAACGGTCATTTTAATTTCATTCTCATAAAGTTAGTACATGCATGTCTCATACCATGTGTGGTCTCGCATCTTCGAGTTATAGTTGGATCATGTACATCATGAGCTGTGTTACGTCATGAACCATGCTCCCAAAATACGTTGCGTACCAAAATGAAATGTATGGGAACATAGCGTACGGGAATGTAATGGTGCCATACTTTTATGAGTAAAGGGGTGTCCCTTTTAAATTCCTAGAAATCGATATATCAAATCTTAGACTTTGGTTTGACTCTGAGTGAAGGCATCGCTAACTCTTTAGGTGGATAGTCGGAGTTTGTTCTAACCCTACGTCGTTGTGACTTGAATGAAACAGCCGTGGTATGACACAGGCGACATCATTATTTCACAACAAGAGTCAATCGTGATGGCTTTAGTGTTTAATTACCAATAAAGTCAAATTTTATGGATCCTTGGCAAGGGATCTGCCAATTTTTATCCTTGTGGCTGGGGTGGTTACATGTATGGTACATTTTTCTCTTACAAATTATTAGGCTTGTTGTAACTTACTTGAGACCTATGACATGCAAAGTGCAAATTTACCATGTTATTGCTATCTTGTTGTGTAAACTATTTGGAATCCATGTTAAGATTTTATTTGAGCTAGAAAGGTAAGGTTTTGGAGTTCTTTTTTAGGCATTATAGCTCGTGGCATTTTATGCCAAGTGGCGGAGAAGACTTTACTAAGGAAGAAGGAAGATTCCCAGACCAAACAAAATTCGATCCTGCGTAGAGAAGACAGAGTTCCCATTTTGTTTCCTTTTGTCACTCTCTTGGGGTGTGTAATAATTAGAACTTCCTTCCCCTTAGGTATTAAACCTACCGAACAAACTCTTTTTCGGTTAATGTAATTATTTTTTTTTATGTTGGTATTAATGAAAGAGAATCTAATTATTAGAACTATACTAGTCCTATGTTAAATATAATTTGGAACATAGTATAACCTCTATTAATATTTATACATCTTGATGTCCCTAGAATTTGGACGTTACAACTTGGTATTTGAGTTTAGGTTTAGTGAACCTTCAAGCCTTGGGCTGTGGGGGGAAACTGTGTGTTCTGTCGTGTAGATACCTCTATGAAATTATAAGTTATGTTAACTAACTTTATCACTTATAATTTATAAGCACTAAAACTCATCTTAACTAATGATGAGCCTTTGGATGTCATGCCCTTGAACTAGGCCTTTTCAGAGAATGCGTCGGATGCAAAGGATGGCATACGTCTGGCTAACCTAGATGACAAGGCCCCTAGTAACGAGTGTCACGCTCCAAAACTTGGATCACGTGAACCATCCAAGAAAAAACGATTGTAAAACCAAAATCCATCAAAAACGCCTAAGCCAAACGGGTCCAAGAGTCTCACCCAAAAACTAATTTAAAACCTTTGAAAAATGCATCTTCGAGCGTTTATTTTAAGTAAAAGAGTAACCTAAAAGAATGAGCTCAAGGTCCCGAGAGCCAAGCTTTTAAGACAAAAACACAAATTTTTGTTAAAGCTGCCCAGACCCATCGATCGGTCTTTGACAGTTTGCTATTTCCCACGCGCCTGTCAAATAACCGAGGCATACAAAAGACCGATGGATAAACCGATCGATCAGTTTATCGATACGTTTGGCCCTAGACAGATTTTCCAAAGCCAAACTTTTATACTCCACACTTAGAATATTTTTATGCTTTTTCAACACATTTTAGGCAAAAAGAAACAACCTTTAGAGGTGCTAGAAATATATCCAAAACATCCCTCGAGACAGACAAGTTGAATTTAAACGATAAACCAACTGAGTACCATCATAAAACATTAAGTTCAACCATCCCAAGGTTCCTCTCATACATACAAGCATTCATGCATCGAAATCATAGCCTTAAGGCTTACAGAACAAATTCCTTCATGTACAAAACAAAACGGAATAATGATTATATGGTTCATACAACCAAAAAGAGAAAACTATGAGTTTTCTAATCAACAACCATTCTTCGAACTACATCGCACTAAGCCAAATCATCTGGATCACCTGAAATTGTTTAAATCCAACAACGTGAGCCGAAACCCAATAGGAATAGACTAGCATATATAAAAAGTATAACATATAATTACTAGCTATGTGAACAACACAACCACACAAGTTTTTAAAACGATTTTTCTTCAAAACCACTATTGTTCACATAGCCCAACAACATCCCACTAGTTGGAAACACCACAAGAATCATTTTAGTTCTCCACACGATTTTCAAACCAAAAAAGATTTATTCAACCACAATGATTTACACATACGGATATTGTCGCACCGGGGACAATGGTAGCAAGTATAGACTCTCAACTATTGACCTAGGTCCGGGGCATCTGATGGCCCGCTGGCAATAACGAATTCTATACCTTGCCACAACAACAACAACAACCTCCTATTAGGGCAACCACTTCATTTACGGAGATTAACCCGAAGGAGCGAAGCACCTATTTGTGCAAATTTCTGAACTTTCACCGAGAAGCAATTGAGACCCACATTCTCCACATTATCACGGTATATTCACAAATTATTTAAGACACGCAGCTCAACCATTAATTTAATTCAAGGCATACAGCCAAATCATCTAAAATCATGGAGGTAAATCAATATTTTTGCACAAAACTATCCTCAACTCAATCAACTAAAACAAGTAACACATTTTAAAAAAACCCCATGCTCAACTCCAAGGATTAGCTCCAATCACCAAAATTCATGCTTTTACAGCATTCACATAGTTTCCTCTGATTTTCAAAACACACACACACACACACACACACACATATATATATACATATATATATATATATACATGTATTCACCAACTTTGTAATAAACCTTCAAAGCTCAAAACATGCTTTTAAACCAATCAAACTAAACTTAACCTCAAAACTCAACATTTATGGCATTTGAATATGGTAAAAATGTATATAATCACATGTAATACCCTTTTTAAAGCAAGATAGACAAGAATCCTACTATAGATAGTTAAAAACTTGACGTTTTAACTTTTTGTGAAAAACCAACGTTGCCGAAACAAGATTACGTTCAGATGGATGCGAAGCCCTCAGCGTGTGCAACACCGTTCCGCTCTTGCAACACTAAAAATCACACCAGGAACAAGCTAAAAGCCAGAGATAAGTCTAAGATTTTGGGTTCTCTTTTAGAGAGAAGGGAGAGAAACTTGTTTGAGAAGTTTTGGACCAAAAACCAATGAAAGTGATCTGTCTTACGCACACTTAACCTCGATAGACCGATCGATCGATCTGTCCCACCTAGAAAACTTTCCAACTTTGCACCACTATGCCCAAACGGTTTGGAATTAATCATATCATGTATTTTTAAACCATCACATGTATACATCTCATAAAATAAATTATTGTATAACATTCATATTCAATATATAACATGTCGATAAAATATATTACAAAATAAAATGGGACCGAGCCTCACAGCGAGGCCCATGGTGAGATCTATAACCCCATTGCGCCCATTTCCAATGATGAGAGGGAGGTGCAGGTATAGTAAAGTCAGTGGGGTTATTGTCTAGGCTATCCAAATTGAAATATCTGTTTATTTGAAATCGTTTTAACCTATCAAATAGTATTCAAACTTTATAAAATTTTCTAAATAACTAAAATAACATGTTGGAAACATTTTTAATGAAGAAACCATTTTCAAAATAAACTCCTAAAATAGAGTTTTATCCCCTTAAACAAACTGTGAGAAAAAGTGCACGAGTTTGGGAAAAATTACTTTTTTCAAAATTCACCCGACCAAATCTCTTCAAATAAATTTTATTTAAAAGCTAACATCCATATCTAACTCTAGACGCAAAAATGAGGTCAAGGCAATTTTTTGAAATTAATTAAAAATGATTAAAGTTTGACCTTGCTGTTGGAAAAACCTTACTTGTGTTCTTATTGTCGCCGCTATTCCCACCACCACAATGTCACTGTCCCCACCATACTCTACAACCCCTAACCACCACTACCATCACAATATAGAAATTGAAAAAAATATTAAAAATAGTAAATTTTATATTCAGCTAGATCAGCACTTACATTTTTTATTAAAAACTTCTTACCTTAAATAATTTAGCATTTAGTTTTTATTAAGGACGGCAATGGGGCGGGGCGGGGCACGGCGAGGTCGGGAATGAGCTCTCCCATCCCCACCCTCCATTCGATCGAGGCAGGGGTGGGGACAAAAAAAATATCGAAAAAATAGCAGAAAGCATGGCAGAGGCAAAAATATTTCGGGAATAATTTTTAAGGTTTAGGAGAGTAAAATAATTAAGAGTTATAGATAAAATAATAAATAAAAATAGTAATTAATGAATCAACCGAATTAAAAATATAAAATATAAGAAATAGATAAGAAAAATTAAAGATAAATATAATATTTTAATATTTTAAACTTATTATATTTAAAAAATATTTTATAAATGTATTTATATTTAAAAGATATTTATCTTATGTAATCGGAGGCGAGATGGGGGAAAACAGGGCGAGGGAAGCAAATACCATCATTATCTTGTTTGTTATCGAGGGTAGAAAATATCCATACATAACAAGAAAAGAACGTGTATAGAAGGGACGATGTGATATCCTAGTATCTCACATCGAAAATGGGAAGGGAGTTTCTGGGTTATAAAAGTAAAATCTTGGATCCTTATATTCAACCAGGCCTTTTCTCAGGTGGTAGAGACCCTAGCAAAACTCCACAATTAAGCGTGATTGAGCGAGAGCAATGCAAAGATGGGTGACCCCCTAGGAAGAACAAAATCGTAATGGCTTTTACTCAAAGCGGACAATATTGTTACCATGAAAAGTTGGGTGTTACAAATGGTATTAGAGCTGACTCTCCTCACCTCCGAGTGTGGGCCCCTGTCGCGTCTCGCGTGATATGTGAACGGGCTACTAAGTGGGTGGGTCGACTAGGACTAGTAGGCTATCAGAAAGGGAGAGGGAGTTTTTGGGTTATAAAAGAAAAACTTTAGACCCTTACATTCAACGAGGCCCTTTCTCAGGTGGTAGAGACCCTAACAAAATTCCATAATTAAATGTGCTTAGGCGAGAGCAATGTAAGGATAGGTGATCCTTTGTGAAAAACAAAACCATGAGAGCTTTTACCCAAAGCGAACAACATCGTTGCCACGAGAAGGGTCGGGGTGTTACAGACGAGGTGGAAAAAATTACCATATCTAGTTTTTACTACTTAGGGGATGTTTGGCAAAGCTATTAAGAGTCACTTTTAGCTTTGTGCTACTAATTTTAGTTACAAGTTATAAATTTTTTTAAATACTAACAATTTCTGCTACAATTTATAACTAATTTTTCTTCTATTTAAGTTACAAGTTATAATTTTTACCAAACATTCATAACTTCTGCTACAAGCTACAATGGTGGTGTTTGGCATTACTTAAACTAATAACTTATAGATTGTAGCTTGTAATAGAAGTTGTGAGTGTTTGATAGCAATTATAGTTTGTAACTGAAATAAAAAATAATAATAATTATAAGTTAAAGTAGAAGTTGTGAGTGGTTGATAACAATTATAGTTTGTAACTGAAATAAAAAAAAATAATTATAAGTTGTAGTAGAAGTTGTGAGGGTTTGGACAAACTTATAATTTGTAACTAAAATAAGTAACAGAAAGTTAAAAGCTACTAGGCTTTACCAAACACTCACAATCTATAAACTATTAATTTTAGCAATAAAAAACACTAACTTAGTTTTAAGTTTTTATTTCTGAATTTGATCAGACACTACTACCTAAGAAGAAGTAAATTTTGATTCTGTAAAAGCATATGGAGAAAGATCCGAACTCTTTTGATTTCTGAGGGAGAGAGAGAGCCATTGTTAACACACCCTCCAAACGAAGGTCTGCCATGGTTTTAAGGCAGCTACAGGTGCTTTCTTCAAGGTAATAACACATAACACATTGAATTCTCTCTCTCTCTCTCTCTCTCTCTCTATATATATATATATATATATGAACACCCATAAGTGGGAAAGGATTTTAACCACTCCCAAAAAGATAAAATACAACACAAAATATAATATTGACTAAATAAATTATAAAAATTAAAATTATAAATAGCAGTTAGGGTTTTAATATTGTCAAAAAGTACTTTGAAAAAACAAAGTAGGTATAAAGAAAATTTGGTCCTCGGCCGTGTTTCTGGTTTTTGATCAATTTTGACATAATTTTATTCTAAATTTGATTTCTTTTCCCTTCTACGTACACTATTTATTTTATTTTTCTTTAAATATATATAGAATTCTAAACCTTAACTTTTTTATGAAAAACAATAATTTGGAAGTAAATAATGAATAATTACTGTCAAGTAAGCAACGATTAGTAAGATCAAACATTTATTATCGGGTCTCACGATTACCGGTACACAGTGAGCCGATTTAAATGTTTATTTTTTTCAAATTATTTAGTTTCAAAAAAAGAAAATTAAATTATTAGAAATAATTTGTTTAGAGTAGCTTTTATTTTTATTTTTGGTGAAAGTCTAATATATCCTGAATTTTCACTCCAAGATATCATGTAGTGTTTGGTGAGTTGATTTTTTTTTTTGATTCAGAGTGTTATAGTTATTTTACATTTTTTTAAAAACTTAAAATATTTGAGATGTGAATAGATTTTTTTGGGAAGAAATGTAAACAAAAAAAAATAGTTTTCTTAAGATGTCGAACAATGGCAAGACATTATTATAAAAATATGAAATCAAAGTAGGTGATAAAGTAGCTAGAAGACATGGAAATAAAGGTATTTGTCTTCAAAATCATATGTATCTCTATCAAATGAATATAAAATTATTGAATAGGTTTGGAGATTCTCATATGATTCAACAGTATTCATTGTATTAACACAGATAAATATATAATTTTTAAGGTATATGATTTCTGCTTTCAAATAATGTAGTTTACAAACCAACTTTTCTTGTGTAAAAAAATAAATTTTCATGATCTATTTTGTCTTTTGTTAATCTTCTTCTTCTTTTTTCCTCTTCTTTTTTCTCTCTCTCTCCCTCTTTTTCCTCTTATGGCCGAAATTTATAAAGGGGAAGAGAGGGAGGGTGGTCTTCTATTTATAGAAAAAGACTAAGGGCTGAAATTAATAAAATATCCTTAATAAATCTTACCAAGAAAGCTTGGTTAACCTTACTTGAGTTTGGTTAACCTTTGGTTTGGTTAACTTTTGGGACAAGTGAGAGATTACAAGGGGTTTAGGGGGGATGTTTGGATAAGGAATATTTAACTTTTGTGGTAAGAGGTTTTAACTCTTGTGCTTAGCTTCTAAGGGAGTTTATTAAGGCAAAAGAAACAAACATGGCACAATTTCCCATGCTTGGTCGACCACATTTTTTTTTCACTAACAACCAAAAAATTACTCTTTTTGTTTTTTTTAAAAAGATGACAAAAATTCTCCTCGTGGGCTTACTTTTTGAGCTTTGAGCGTAACCTTTGATTTTCTTGCTCTTGGGATTAAAACTTGGGCTTACTATTTAACACAACACTAAAGTGGTGTTGGGCTTAGTCCATTCCATATTTGGGCTCAAAAGACTAAATAGCTAAGTTGATCTTTTTTTAGAAAGACTCGGTTCAAGACTTCGTTCTTAGGCATACGTCTCAACCTAACCCTAAACTTGAATTCTTTAACTCAACGTTTTTCTATTCCTCTATATAACTTGTGACCTAGAAATTGGGTATTTACGATGCCTATGATGGGCCGAGCCAAATATGAGCAACCGAGCTACTACCTAGTGCAAATAAGGTTTCTGAGGCCGAGTTGACATCACTAATGATAATAGCGTGGCTGAGTTCCTAGAATTAATGAGGGTAGCTTGGCTAAGATAGAAGCATTAATCGCGATTAGACCATGATCGTACATTCAATATCACACATTATTTCAAGTCATATGAGCCTGACATACCTGTCTGCAGGGTAAGGCTCATGATGGGACTAGTCCATCATGAGTCCCAAAAAGGGCCACATCAACCAACCCCTATAAAAGGAGGCCAAGTTCAAACCGTTAAGACAAACAGAACATTCCATAGGAGAAAGTCTGTCAATTCTATTTCTCTCTACATATTCTTATTAAAGTCCACTCTAACTTGACTATTGGAGTGGCTTCCGGTTCGCCGTCGGCCAGTTCACGGTTGTCACCTAATACAGGAAACTCGACGTTTAGAAGCTTCATTGGGCTGGATCCGACCCACTCAACTCATAAACCCAGTTTGACCCCCGTACACTAATCAATTTTTAAAATGCCAACTGCAGTTAGAACCATATTAGAGAGAATGCAGAGGAAATTCTTATGGGATGAAGAAGAAGGAAGGAGAAAGACTCATTATGTGGGATGGGACAAGGTTACTACTAGTAAACAGGGAGGGGGCTTTGTGATCCTTGTTTACCAACCACACATTATCTAACCAAATCCAATTTTCTCACGATATGTTCTTCAAAAAACTCGATTTGTGCGGATTCTTCTTAGCCCGGAGTAAGACATGCTACTTCCTTAAGGGGCTGCCCCTATAAAGGTAGTGTGTTCCTCATTTTGTGGTATTGAGCAAGAGAGTGACAGAAAATGTGCTACCAAGGCCTAATATCCCTTCCTTCTTGGCCCAATATTGGTTGTGGAGCTCTCACCTGCTGGGTCTTTGTATAAGTTGTTGGGTTTTATAAAAAGGTTTTTGCTAGCAAAATGCCAGTGGAGGTTTGCAAGGGAGAAAGGAGTTTTATGGAGGAGGGCGATAGCACATAAGGACAATATAGATGATTGGACTCCAAGAATGGCACAAACTGGCAAAGCCTCAACAGTGTGGAGAGATATTCTGTCAGTGGGTGAGAAGGGAAGAGGGTCTGAGGGTCTGCCAGGAATATTAGTAGAAACATGAAATTGGTGTTGGGGGATAGGAAAAGGTTTAGATTTTGGTTGGATGAGTGGGCTAATGGTAAACCTTTAAAAGTCTTGTATCCAAGGCTATTTGCATTATTTAAAGTTTAGGAATCCACTGTAGAAAATATGGAAAAGTATATCAAAGGGGTGGATGATCCAATTGGGATGGAAAAGATCGTATTTTGGCAAAAATTATTCGAATGGGAAAGGCAACAATGGATAGAAGTGAGGGATTACATGACGAATCTGAACTTGAGATAGAGCAAGGAGGATAGTGTGGGCTGGATTGAAGTAAATGATAACTTATTCTCAGTAAAAAAAAAAAAATTGCAATCAGTTGGCCGTCGAAAGAGGTGTGGTCAAGGAGGACATTCATAATATTTGGGGTATCTCGCCCCCCCAACAACTAAAGTGCCAAATATTTTGTCTACCAAACCAACATTGGCAGGGCTCCAACCAGGAATTTATTGTGCAGATGGGGCATAATTCCTCAAACAGGGATGTACAGTGAGTATTCTGCAACTCTGAGGCAGAAATGGTAAGACAACCTGCTGGTGAATTGTCATGTGGCATGGAGAGTGTGGAGGTCAATTGTGTTGGTTGGGTCTTCAGTGGGCACGCCCAGGATCCGTCAGAAGGTTGTTTAGATGGTGTTATACGGTAAGAGGAAGGTCAATACAGAGACGAATATGGGAATCCATATTCATGGCAACGGCTTGGTCTATATGTATGGGAAGAAATAACGTTATCTTTACAAAATGCAACATTAATTGGGAAGAGATGGATGTTAACGATCGAAAGTGGTTAAGATATTCCCCCCTCACATCTTATGGATAGGTTCCCCTTTCTAATTCACCCTCAATTGTGGAATGATTTACTTACAACTAATAGAAGTTATTTTTATAAATCTGGTAACTGAAAATATATGAACCCTGTTAGGATTTCGGTTTCAAATGTAGGTTATCTTATTTTGGAAAATATGTGACAATGTTTATATGTTACTCAAATTTGATGATATAATATCTCTTGTTCTTGGAAAGTACTTTTGTTGATAATAGTATTCCAAGTTGTTGCTGTGGGCTATGAAAGAACTGAGAGGTAGTTTTCATCGATCGATCGGTCCAGTACACAGAAGAACAACCCTAGTGAAGCTGTGAAGAAACCAAGAGCTAATGTTTACCGATCAATCGGTCTATTCACCAATCGATCAGTCCCGTGCGCGTGTTTTCATTAAATTTCTATTAGGGTTTTGTTTTAAGCAAACTTTTATGTTTATTAGTGTAGAGCATCTTTTGTGGTAGAGAAACACAGAAATTGGGCGGCTATTCTCGAGGTGAGGAGAGACCGAGAGATACTCATCTGAACAGATTTATGCAATCATAGAAGCTTCAAGTTACTGTTCAGAAACCTTGAGATGGATTCGTTCAAGACTTGAGAGGACTCTCAAGTGAGGAAAATCGAATGAGGATTCCAACGGCAGACTCGCACGGATTTGGTGCATGAGGATTCGGGAAGAAAACTGGTTAGTAATAAGTTGAGGATTCAACTGAGTATTATAAGAGTTTCTTGTAACCAATACTTTGATTATAGTGTGTATCTTTCAGACTTGGATAAATCCCGTGATTTTTTATCCTATTGAGATTTTTTCACGTAAAAATCGCATGTCTTGTGTTTGATTGGTTGTGGTTTATCTGTTGTTTATTCTTTATTTATTTTGTACATGCAAATCAAACGAATAAGGTTTTAGGTTTATAAAGATTAAAACCCTTTTTCAATTGGTATCAGAGCAGGATTCTTGTAAATTCTATATTTTGTTTGATTTACACTTATGGATTATCTGAAAGAAGGTGCATCCACCGGTAGACCTCCCTTTCTTGACAAGTCTAATTACCCTTTCTGGAAAGTCAGGATGATGGCTTTTCTTAAGTCTGTTGATGAGAGGGTTTGATTAACTGTCACTGAGGGGTATACATACCCGACTATGACTATTGATGAGAAAACCGTCCCTAAGTCATTAGCTAAATGGGATATGACTGATTTTTATAATGCCGGGTGGAATAGTAAGGCTATGAACGCTATCTTTATTGGATCACACAGGAGGAATTTCGTAGAATAAACACTTGTGACTTAGCTAAAGAAACGTGGAACATCCTTCAAGTCACTCACGAAGGAACTCAAACCATAAAAATCTCCAAACTTCAACGTCTTACCACAAGTTTTGAAACCCAACATATGAAACCCTAGGATATACCCCTGGGATAAAAACCACGGCACCAACACAGAATAATCTACTATGAATCAACAAGGGTACAATAAACACAACAAGAAAGGGATTACAACCATTACCCCAATGTAGACCTAACTCCACTTTTTGACTTAGCTCCCTGAGCACCTTCTCGATTCCATAGCAACCACGAACTCAAAGACCCGATCTCCGTTTGATGATGGTTTCGAGTTAACCCGGCCAAGTGTGTAAAAGACGATTAGTGTATATGAAAAATATGGTTTTATGGAGAATACACAACCTAAGGTGTTTAAAACACTTTTGACTACACTTAAATACACTTAGGTTGCTACAACATTGAGTGAAATTGAAAGAGTAAATGCTATGCACGTAGAGAGAGAAGTGAGCCTCCTTAAATGCTCATAAACACTTCTTAAACTTAATGGACAAAACTATTAAGCTTATATACCAAATAGGGCTCAAACAGGATTGGTTGATAAAATAAATCTGGGCACTCAAGCGCCTAGCGAGTGCTCTATGAGCGCATTGACTCATCGTCCAAAATGGCTCAAACGCTTTCAAGCACTCTCATGAAGCGCTTGAGTGCATTGCGAGCGCCAAGCAAGCGTTGCCCTTTGGAAAAACAAGGGGCACCAGGGACGCTCAAGCACCTAGCGAGCACTTTAAGAGCGCTCAACACTGGAAAGGTGGTCAAAGGGGTACTCAAGCGCCAAGCGAGCGCAGCTCTCTGGAAGAGAAGTGCTCAAGTGTTCTGCGAGTGCCAGTGAGGCTTAAGCTCCAAGCAACCTTAGAAATCATGCATGCAACATAAAAAAAATTTATGCAAGAAACAAGCTAAACATGCAATGATTGTGCACAAGTGAAGCCATATACCTTGTTGGGGTTGCCGAATGAAGTTTACAAGTCCACCGGTGCTAAGTCCAATGAAGAAGAGAGCAGAGACACTAGACAAACCCCTCGACCATACATAAAACAAAACAGGAGTACAAACTCCGGCGATTTTGTCGAAGACTAGAAATAGCCAATTATACTAACAGGTATCTTGCACGAAATACATGAACAGTTTTAGTGAGTGCAAGATTTGAGCTTTATGTGCTCTAGCTCTATTGGACTTATGATAGGCGGAGTCCTACTAAGATTCGATTTTAGTGTTCATCACATAGTCAACAAAATTGCGTAAAAAAATTCATATAACTAACCCCAATTGATTGGGACAAAAGTTTAGTTTAATTTGATTTGGTTTGTTCATCACATAGTCGCGAATAAATACTAGTTACATGATTGAGAAACCCAGTCATTTGTGCATAGAAAGAGTGGGCGTGGTACACAACCATGATTTTTGTCAATGACCATGAATATTGGTAAGCAATTATTTGATTATTTTTCTACAGATTGAACTTCTTTATTTGACTGGCAATGAACTTCCTTATTTGGTTGGCAATGAACTTCCCTTGGATTAAGCAGTTGAATCAGTTCACACTTCCTAATGATGATTGTACTGGTCACTATTAAGCCAGTGGAACTTGCCTTAGGTGGCATTTTTGATGTTATCGTGTTGTAAATTCCCTTTCTAACCGAGTACCCCAAATGCGAAATAATATACTGCCAGCGTATTTATAGGAGATTAACGGTCACTGATGCGGTTTTTACAGATAATCATTCTTGACGTTCATGCCTTAGTATCTCATTGGCACAGTTGCCTAGATCCTTACCACAGTGCTTATGTGTTGTTTATCTGCTATGCCGAAAGCATGTGATGAATAAGCCTAATAATGGCTCTCAGCCTCCGATTTAAGCCCAAATTATTATATTAGTCTTTTAGAATATATCATATTAATTTCAAATGCGGCATAGATGGAACCAAACCATACACAAAAATGGAGACAAATGAGTCCGTTTGTGGGAGATGTGGATACAATTTGAAGTGAACTCCCTTGAATACAATATTCCTACAAAAACTTGTTGGCATGGTAACAACAAATGAGAGCTTCCCTAAAGTGATGCAAAATATGTTTCATATTCTCCGTGTGATTTTTTATTTTTTATTTGCTAATTAAAGGGGATGAGGGCCCCAAGGTTTGAACCTTGGGTGATAAGTGGGGCAATGGAGCTCATAGCCACTTGAGCTAGCCACCACTTTTTTCTGTGTGATTTGTTTACATATGGATGCATGCGTTTGTCTATTTTTTTTTTTTTTTTTGGGACTGGGGGGGGGGGGGGGGGGGAGGAGTGGAGTGTTAGGGGATCTGCTGTGCATTTCTCATTATCATCATGACTAGACGATTCAATGTGTGTGAAAAGGGCTATTAAATGAGTTGATGGAGTACTGTAATCACTATATGATTCCAATTGTCTTTCTATTAGAACTTCCCAACATGAAATTGATGATTAGAATTTTTATTAAAAGAACAAAGCTACTGGCCCTTCTTTGATAGCTTATCGATTTGAGAAAATGGTTCATGAGGCCGTATGCTTATTTCAGCATGTCATGGCAATGTTTCTTGAAAACATATTGAACTCAAAAATGATTTTGTTCATTAAATTGTAAAATATTGTTTATCGTTCATAACTCAGCCTTAATTCAAGTTTTCAAAACAAAATTCTGGTCTCATTTTTTTCATCTTAATCTGTTCTTAGACCATAAATGTGTTTGTGGCAGCAAATGCACAATACAGCATTTTGTTTTCGAACAATGCTAGTGCATCAACTATGATATGATATATGGATTTTCATGTATCATTTAACTGTGGAAGTTATAGATTATTCTTTTTCTGCCTTGATAAAAGCTGGCTTTAATCAGTCCAGAACATCAATAAATTTGAATATTCCACGTGGAAAGGTACTGTTTGGGACTCAAATTAATTACACTTGAACATATGAATGGTATAAGTGAAGATATAACTCAAATAATACAACATTCCAATGATCAAAGCAAGTTCTGAGTTGTTGGCTTATGCTACATGACAAGGAACAAAAATGTTGTTTCGTTTCCATCAAAACAGCAGAATTGTGTATCCGAAACGCAATATCACAGGAATATCTAGATTCCAATGTTTCAATAGAAACACTACAACATATGATCGCAACGGGCCAAAATCCTACAGAACATACCAAAATAATGATTTGTTTTGACACTTCTTGTAATGTTCACTTATATTTACTGCTGCTGTTTTTTTTTTTTTTTTTTTGTTTGTGGGGGTGTGAGAGGGAGGTTAGAGAACAACAAAAACAATCTTAAATTATTAGAGATCCATGAAATTAGGAAGGAGAAGAGGAGAGTTTTCGAGAAGATAAAATCAGCAATGATTAAATAATTTATTCTTTTTTTTTTGTTACAATAAGGTACTCTTTCTACAAATATCGCTGCCCATGTGTATTACTTTTTTTCTTGTTTCTCTTACCCAAAAAATGTGTTTTATTTCCTTTTAATCCCTCCAAATATATGAATTTTTCATTTTCTTATTTTTGTTTCCTTATGTTTTCAATTTGTTTTTTCATTTTCATCATGTTTCCGAGATGCTTTTGTTTTCGAGCCGAATGAAATGATCCACCAAAACAAGATTTTAATCCTTGGCTACATGAACTAAACTGCATGTCGGGTTTAAATCACCTCTCCTAGTTTTATTCCAAACTTCTGATTGTCCATAACAGAACAGTTAACTTGTTGCAAATGCAATGACCTTATCTCATAATGTCAGGTTATGGAGTTGGATCAATGACTTAGGTCTGCCCCACAATTTTGCACGACAGCACGTGTCAGATACTATTGGGCCACGATGGGCATGGAACGGATTTTCTTGTTTCTTAGGAATCAAATTGGTGAAATTTCAAAGGGAATTTTCCCTATATATACTAATTTGATAGCTCTAGGCATTATTACAATCATAGTAATATAGATATTATGAAACGCATGAAATCTATCTTATTTGACAATTGAAGTTAGACAAAATATAACAAAAAAGCCTAGGTGCAGAGGCAAGGAAAACTGATCCGAGCACACCCTTCTCACATCCGGACACACCCCTCTCGCTTGGGATGTGAGATGGGTGTGTCCGGATCTATACGCATAGCAGAACTCAAAAATAACAAAATGGGCTAACTAGTGTGCATTGATTCTTATTAGCCCTAATAATGTTCCACATTGTAAATCAGTCTCATCAATGGATGAATAATCAACTTTCTACTAACAAAGTACTGCTAAAACTTATTTTTAAAATATGCCTACTAAAATCTATTGGGGGCGAATGAATTACCTTCACAGTTACCAATGTGAGTTGAACCATTATGAGAGAAAACAGAGGGAACTTGGTATTACGAAGACAGGTAAAAGATAAGGGAAGAAAGAGATGATTTACCATCATAAAAAGTTTTATGATCATTGTACCTGTTTATATTTATGGTAATACTTTCACATGTAATTTGGTAACACCATCATGACTCACCTTTTGGTCAGTATTTTATATGCTTTTCAGTAGGAGTTTAAGGTATTTGAGTCCTTGAATATCCTTGCTGATTACATGATCTTTGCAAGTTTTGGTAATGACTTGTGCTGCATTGAATGACCCATCTTATGGTTCTTCTTGCAAGCTAACTAGCCAAGTCTAATATTCATAGTTGAGGATGAATGTGGTGGGTGTTGACCAAGTACAAGAGGCATAAATATATTTTGGTCTTTGCATCATGGAGAAATGTTCTTCTTTTTTTTGAACAGCAAAGAAGAGTGTATTAAAAAAGGAACGAGTGAAGGAGCACAAAGGCCCAGCTTGCAATGAATACATTCCTAGCCCTCTAAGCCAACAAGGTGAAAATGGAGCCACAAAAATGCAAAAAGTAAGCAAGAGTTGGTGAGGCACCAACTGGGCATCAATGAAACTTCAAACGTTTGACACCTTCTAGGTTGTATAGCACGTCTTGAACATTAAGATCTGCAAGGCCTAGTCGAGTCACCCATAGAGCTAATCTGATCTTGATTAGCTCAATTGTGGCTTCCCAATCTGTTTGAGAGTTGCTGAACAGCTTGCTATTCCGGAGCATCCAGAGTGCTTCTCAAATATATTTCCTGATGTTCTTGAGCTTAAAGCTGAACCACAATGCTTATAGCCCCTTGAAGGAGTTTGGGCTCACCCAGGCCAACCCCCACCGATTTATGATTGATGTCCAAACCAGCCATGAGTGTTTGCGTAATAGAAGCAGATGATCTAGACCTTCAATATGTTCATTGTAGAATACAAAGTTCAGATTTGTGCCCCTTCAAATTATACTTCGTCTAGCCAATAGGTCTTTGGTTGGAATTCTCTGTAAATATTCTTGCCATACAAGGAATTGGCATTTTGGTGCCACTGGTGTGCTCCAAACATTTCTGATAATGTTTCTCCTTTTGTCCGGATGGTCTTCCAACAACAGCCTAGAGGACCTTACTTAGAACAGCTTAGACATGTCTCCTCTCCAAAGAAGCTTATCCTTGACGGCAGTGTCTAGTCTAAAGTTTGATAACTTTGCCTTGACCTCAAGCCATGTGTTGAGTTCCCATGCAAAAAGAGGTCTCCTAAAAAGTGCATTTATTTCCATACTGAAGTTATCTAATTCCTGCAATAGTCTGAACATAACAGTAATTGAGACTTATTTGTGGGTTGATAATAGGGATAATAAACTAAATCCCATCAAGGTATCCGTCCAAAAAGCCACTGCATTCCCATCCCCCACTTTCAGAAAGACGTTTTGTTTCAAAATGTTGCTTGTCCAATCCCTTCCCAAGAAAGCAATGTCCTTCCATAATATAGAGGCCTTATCTATTTTGTCTAAGATGGGCAGCTATTCCTCATGTTTAATCTTGTACTTGTGGCAGATCACTATCCTTCATAAGGCATGCTTCTCATTCCCAAATCTCCACCACCACTTAGCTAGCAATGCTTTATTTTGCCTTACCAGAGGTGTCACACCCAGCCGCCCTGCTTGTTTGCTTGTTGTAACCCTGTCCCAACCAACATAGTGACATTTCCTTTTCCCCTCTTTCTCTCTCCATAGAAATCCCCTTTGTAGAGCTTCCAATTGGGCCTTTACAGCCACTGGCATCCTAAAGAAGGATAGGTTATAAGTTGGTGAGTTTGAGAGAGTAGCTTTGATAAAAGTTAACCTGGCTGCCTTGGAAAGAAGCCTTCTCTTCCAGGCTTCGAGTTTCTTCTTGAAATTTTCAACAATTGGGTCCCAGGTTTTCACCAGTCTTGGATTTGCTCCTAGCACTTCAGTAGGTTGGCCAAGTTTTCCATCTCCCCCATTCGAGTGTCCACCCACAAACAAAGCTCTTATGAAAATTTATTTTGAGGCCTAAGATTAACTCAAAGCATCTCAGCAAACTCTTCAGGTTAAGTAGCTCCATTAGGTCATTTTCACAAAAGAAGGTTGTGTCATCTGCAAATTGGAGGTGTGTGATCTTCAAGCCATTGGTGCCCACCTCCACTCCCTTGATCAAATTTTGTTATAGTACTATTTGGATTAGGATGTTAAGGCCTTTCACTGCTATATCAAAAAGGAATGGAGACAAGGAATCCCCTTGTCTAATGCCCTTTCCGTTTGAAGTCCCTTGTCACAGGGCCATTAACTAGGACTGAAAGGGATACCTTAGAGATGCGTTCTTTGGTCTAGCTTGTCCATTTTTTACCTAAGCCCAGATTTAGAAGCATGTGAGTGAGATAGTCCCTATTAATGTTGTCAAAGGACTTTTGGAAATCAATTTTCAGAATAACACCATCCTTTTTGTGAGCTCTCCGTATAATTTCATTGGTTATGAGTCCCCCATCCAAGATCTGCCTTCCTCTGATAAAGCCTGACTACACTTCATCCACTACTTCATGCACCACCCCTTTCATTCTGTTGACTAAGGTCTTACTGTCTTAAATAGGATTTTCTAAATTGCTCCTACTAGGCTTATTGGCCTATAATCATTAAGCTCCTGAGGGCTATCCACTTTTGGTATCAGAGCTAAGAAAGAGGCACGGATGCCTTTCAGCAATTTCCCGTTTGTATGGAATTCCCTCATGAATGACATAACGTCCTCCTTGATCACGAACTAGAATTTCTTGATAAATGTGAAATTAAATCCATCAGGTCCTTGTGCCTTGCTTCCTTCACAATTTGAGATTGCCTTAGTGACTTCTTCTTCAGTGAAAGGTGTTAGGAGTGCCCTGCTACTAGATTTCAAGGATTTAGGAAAGCTTCCCTCTATGAAAGGCCTTCTCCAACAGTCCTCCTTAAAAGTGTGCTCAAAGTTTGCAACAATTCCTTCTTTGATTTCAAGTGGAAGATCAGTATCTCTTCCTTAAATACTGAACTGCCTAATGAAGTTTTTCCTACTTTTGTTAGTGGCCATTGTGTGGAAGAAGGCTATGTTGAGATCCCCCAGTTTAATCCAGTTCACTCTAGGTTTTTGCCTCCACGTTCTTTCTTCTGATAAAAGATCCTCCCAAAGTCTTCTGACTAATTCTCTTCCCAGCACTCTTTCCTCATCCTGCAATAGTCTAATTTCACTGAGCTGGTCGAGGTCTTGAAGGTTTTGGGTGGTTCTTTTAATTCTATCTCTAACGTTCCCATAAGTGTTGATCCTCCAATTCTTGATAGCCATCTTTGTTGATCGGAGCTTTTTAAACAATACATCCCCAGCCCAACCTGTGATTGAGTTTTGTACCCAAGCTTGCTTCATTACAGCCTTGATGGAGGGATTTTCTAACCATGCATCAAAAAATCTGAAAGGCCTCAGGCCCCCAATCCATGTCCCCTTTACCCAGCATTATAGCACAGTGGTCAGAGAGTAGCCAGGCAAAGTCCCATTGCTTCTAGCCAAACCTGGTTAGGCATTCTGTTGAAACCAAAAACCTATCTAGTCTGCTTTGTTTCTCTTTTTGCTGTAGGTTGGACCAAGTGAACCTTCTCTCAAATAGTGGCATATCTAGTAATTCTGCTTGCAAAACAAAATTATCAAAGTCTGCAATTCCTCTTGTGAGGTTAACTCCTCCTGATCTTTCTTCTATTCCTAAAACTTCATTGAAATTCCCTCCCAACCACCAAGGCAAATTAAACCTCTACTTCTCCTCCAAAATGTCCTTCCAAAGCTCCCTTCTTTGTAAAGTGTCATCTGGCCCATAAACATTCCCAATGATGCATTGAAAGTTACCTTCAAGTTTCCCAACCAAGAGAATGTAGTGTTGTTTGATCACCATGGGGTGAGCATTGAATAAATCCATGTCCCAATTGGCAGTGCCCCTGAGGCCCTTCAGACTGAGTTGCCCCAGTCAAAGTTATTCCCACCACCCTAGATTGATCTTAGTTTACCGATATCCATATTACCACATTTTGTCTCCTGGATAAGGACAATCTGAATTCTCTTACTCTTGAAGAGTTTTTTAACCATCCTCCTCTTCTGTAGTCTCCCCAATCCCCTCACGTTCTTCTTTTCCTTTCTTCCTTGACTATTGTCAATTTACAAAAAAGGTTAAAGTAGAATGCGGGCAAAATTAATAGCTGACTTCGCACATACGTTCATTTATTATCTTGTGGAAGGAGGATTAAACATTGTGCATTAAGTTTTGATTACAAATTTAACAGGGAATTCCTTTGTTTAGAGTAAATCTAAGATTATTCTAGTGCCTCAAAAATACACATTTTTCAAAGATGCAAATGTGGTGCGCACTCAAGTTTTTGGCAATAAGGCTTTGAGGAAGCATGCAAAGTACAAAATGTTGGAAGTTGCAATAAAGATGCCGAGTTCTCTAGGCTGCTTAAAAATCAAAAGTAGTTTTTCCTGGCCTGGTAAGCTTGCTAATTTATTTATCAGTATTTATTCTAATTTTATTTCTTTTACCTATAACTAATCAAACTGGAAAACTATGCCCTTTGAAGTGAAGGGACTGTACCCAGAGGTTCTATTATGGTAAAATGGATAGACCCTCCTTACAAACACTTCACATCAAGAAGTTTAATAATTTCTCAGTTTTTTTATTAATGAAAAATGCTTATGCCAATGTTATAGCTTTTTGTGCCACTTCTGACCAATTCATCTACACTGGCAAATGTTTAATGCTAACATATTTTCTAGAAAGTAAGCAACCAACTCCTATGCAGTTTTCAAAAAATTATCCTTTTTATGTTCATGCCAAAGAATTTCATCAAACACATCCTCCTAGAACCCTATTTACTTCGTGCTTACGCTTTGTTGGAATTGTTGGGGAATAGAGCGCAATTACTAATTTCGCCCAAGATCAATCACGAATGTACAAACCACGGAATGAAAATGAAGAAGAAAGAAAACAAGCAATCACACAATCACACACAAGATTTATGTGGTTCGACAAGAAGTGCCTACGCCCACGGGATCACACTTCACTATATTGATTAGAGGATTACAAGGGAATGATGTTCTATCAACCTTCTCTCACTCTTTCAAGGCTAAAACATACAGTACTAATATAAAGAACAAGCCCCCATAATTAAAACATAACCCTAGTCGTCGCACTAAAAAACTGTTCCGTGACGGGTCCGCTCGAGCGGACCCCTAATCGCTTGAGCAGGCACTAGCCCGAGACTTCCTGCATACAAGCCCGCTTGAGTGGACTACTGATCGCTCGAGCTTTCCCTAACCCGAGACTACCACCGTGCTATCTCTCAACCTAGAATCGTGGTTTTTCTTCACCGCTCAACAATTCTCTTACTTGAAGTAAAATCACTCCAAGTCTTAAAAAAATCCCAATACAACACCAATTACCTTAAATCAACCATCAAATGCAAAAAGCCCTGTGTGACCCATCTTATGTCTTCTAACCCTGAAGACCAACTAAAGTCGAGCACAACTTCAGTTTATCAGTGTTAACACCTTTCGTCAACATGTCAGCTGGATTCTTCGCCCCGCTAATTTTCTCAAAACGCAACTGACCGTTGTCCAGTAAAGAGCGAATAAAGTGATACTGCAGCTGTATGTGCTTCGTCTTGGAGTGAAATGCCTGATTTTTTGTGAGAAGAATGGCACTCTGACTGTCACTAAAAAGTGTACTCCTATCAATCTTCTTGCCCAACTTAACCATCAGACTCTGTAATCACACCATCTCCTTTCCAGCCTCAGTCGCTTCAACATACTATGCCTCTGTAGTAGAAAGCGCCACGATCTTCCGCAACTTTGAAGCCCGACTCACTGCTGTGCCACCTAAAGTATAGACAAATCCAGTGGTGCTCTTCCTACTGTCAATATCACCTGCTAAGTCGGCATACACATAGCCCTACAAGTTCTGTCCTCATGAAACACAAGGACGTATCCGTAGTCCCCTTCAAATATCTCAGAATTCATTTGACAGCATCCCAATGTTGATTCCCTAGATTGCTCATATATCTGCTTACTACTCTCATTGCATGTGCGATATCTGGTTTGGTAGAGACCATAGCATACATCTGGCTACCAATAGCCGATGCATGTGGGACTTTACTTATGTGCTCTTGCTCCTGTTTTGCCTTCGAAGACTGATCTTTTGTTAGCCTAAAATGGCTAGCTAAAGGCGTACTAACAGGTTTTGCACCATCCATGTTGAACTTGCTCAGCATCTTCTTCACATACTCTGCCTGGGATAGTCTCACGGTCCATGCAGCTTTGTCTCTGACTATCCTCATCCCAAGGATTTGCTTGGCAACTCCCAAATCTTTCATGGAAAATTGCTTTGACAGCTACTTTTTTAGCTTATTAATCTCCTCGATGCACAGTCCGACAACGAGCATATCTTCTATGTACAGCAGCAGAATGATATATGAGCTGTCAAAACTCTTGACATAACAGCAATGATCTGCCTCCAACTTGGTAAACCCGGTACTCTGCATGAAGCTATCAAACTTCTTGTACCACTCTGCCTTGGAGCTTATTTCAAACCATACAGGCTCTTCTTCAATTTGCAGACTATGTCTTCCTTAACTTTTACTACAAATCCCTCAAGCTAGCACATGCATATGTCTTCTTCCAACGCACCGTGAAGAAATGCAGTCTTGACATCCAACTGCTCCAGAAACAAATCCTTTGTAGCAACAATTCCCAGCATTGTTCTGGTTATTGTCAACTTCACAACTGGGGAGAAGATTTCAGTGAAGTCAACTCCTTTCTTCTACTGAAATCCCTTGACAACTAACCTTTCCTTATAGCGCATGCTGCCATCATGTTCTTCCTTCACTCTGTAGACCCACTTGTTGTGCAGCGCCTTCTTGTCGCTGTTAATCTTGCCAGCTCCTATGTCTAGCTTGTCAGCAAGGAATCCATCTCATCATTCATCGCTAACTCCCACTTCATCGAACACCCGGTCTGCAAGGCTTTTGCATAATTCTCTGGCTCACCACTGTTAGTGAGCAGTATGTAGAACAGGGACAATGAAAACCGCTGTGGCGGTCTGATGCTCCTGGAAGATCTCCTGACTACTGTTACTAGTGTACTGTGTTCCACCTGTGGGTTCACGGTCTCATTGTCTTCCTCATTCCCACTCTGTTTGGCTCCCTCAGAAATGCCATCTAAGTCAATGAACTTAAATTTCTTCGTCTCCGACAATGCACTATCTGTCTCAGCCTTTGACTTGTCCTTGTACAACACCTATTCGTTAAACACCACATTCCTGCTTCTGATGATCTTTCGATTTTTGTCATCCCAAAATTGGTAACCAAACTCATCATCCCCATATCTAATAAAATAACAAGCTTTGGACTTTGGTTGCAATTTACTTCTAACATCAAAATCAACATGAACATATAGCGTGCAATCAAAGACTTTCAAAAAGGATAAGTTCACCTCTTTTCTGCTCCATACCTCCTCTGGAATTCTGAAACCCGACGGTACTGACGGTCCCCGATTCAGAAGATAAACTACTGTGTTTATTACATTAGCCCAAAAGCACTCGGGTAGCCCAGAATGCAGTTTCATGCTTCTGGCTCTCTCATTTAGTGTCATGTTCATCCGCTCAACCACCCTATTCTACTGTGGCATCCCTAGAATTGTCTTCTCTCCTCTGATTCCATTTGCTGCGCAGAACTCCCTCAATCTTTCGTCTGTGTATTCACCTCTATTGTCTGATCTCAAACACTTCAGCTTCAACCCGATTTTAATCTCCACCAATGCTTTCCACTTCTTGAAAACTTCAAACACATTAGATTTATTTCTCAAAAAATAAACACATACATTCCTGCTGAAGTCG
>JAULJZ010120651.1:0-11227 GCA_032270985.1 Heliamphora pulchella
AGAGAGTCAAAAACTATACCTCGTTTTCCTAGTTTGTTTAGCTTATATTGCACGCTTGTCTAATTTCTGCTGAGCTTTGGCTCACGGTGTGGGATTTAAAATATTTTTCAGGTACCGGTCACGCAGGTTGATTTGGGGTTGCTGGAGAGGCGAAAGATTTGTAGTCTTCCTTTTTGCTCTTTCTGTATCATGTATGTTTACATATTTTTTCGATGTTAGAACCGTGTAATGTAAGCCTTTTGGCGGTTATATATAATGCATGTATGTTTTATATTGAGAGTGTATTCTCGGATTGGGCGTTATGTTTGGTTACTTGTGGATGTTTCACGTGACCCGGAGTTTGGGACAGGACAGACCCAACATGCAAGTTCATGCTCTTCGCACAGTCCATGATTGTTCTGTTCATCCATTCTGCCACCCCACTTTGCCTTGGCTTCATGAAACATTTATAACCCATTTGATCTCATTAGTTGCACAGTAGTTTTCAAATTCACTGCCGCAGTACTTACTGTTTTTATCTAATTTCACACGTTTTTATTAGTTCTTTGGTAGAAGACAAGAATGATAAACAAAACCAAAGTTGTAAAAAAAAAGGTATCTCCATCAACACGTGGGAAGAACTATAGAGGGAGCTTTTTGTGTTAGAGTGATATACTAAAAAACATGTTTTGTGTAATAATTTTAGTATTGATTTTATATATTAATATAATTTATTTTTCTATTTTAATGAGAATCTATATGAGCGATATTTGTATTTTATTATTTATTTAATATTATGTATGTGTGTTTTTTATTCTACATAATAGATAATCTGTGTGTAGAATCCGACTTACACATAAAAGATTAGATTATCGGTTCTTTTAAAATATAAGCCTTTTGTTCACAGTTTTAGATGGATGTAGATACACCATTGGTAAGGCGGTAACTTGGTGTTTTAATAAATTTGTCTTAGAATATATGATTCTTTAGTAGTATGAATTGTAATTTACGTAATTGAAAATTAATTTTGGGTTGAATTAGATTTTTCTAATTACATAAGGAGCCAAAATCTTATTTACTCCTTAGGTTCCAATCGTAACCTATATATACACCGTTATAACCTTTTGGCAGCCAATTTTACACATTAGGGTTTTTGCATACTTGTGAAAACCAGAAAGAAAAAGATGCAACCATAGTTTGGGCTTTCTAATTACGAAAGATCAGAGCCCACTCTCTGTTCGCAATTTGGTATTCGGAAATACGGTAGAAAATCTGAGGTGAGATGAGCTTGCAGATTCGCCTATTCAATCTTTCAGATCTCTAGTTCAAGTGCCGAGACGATATCAAATTAGAGAAATCTCGAATGTATAATCTATGTTTCGGCTTGTTAGATATACCAGGTTAGTCGTTTTTTTTTTGTTTGGATGAAAACTAGAGTTTTTTGTCCAGATAGTTACGAACAACTGTTTTTTTTTGTTTGATTCGTCTTCGCTATCATCAGTTCCTGAGATTTCGATTCCATTCACTATGAATATTCTTAATAGAGTTATAACATATTATTATTGAGAAAGTGCAGAAAATTCATTCTGAGACTAATTGATCGGTCTGTCCCACGACAGCTCGACAAAAGGCTCCTTAGAGTCCTGCCTGGTGGTCTTGAGTCCTCTGGTTGTGATATCGAGCTGAATTATGTAATTGTACTGGTTTACAAATGCAGTAGTAATATCTTCCCATGATCTCATCTTCGCAGCATCCACTAATAAGAATTATTTCTGAGCAGCCCCCAACAGTGAGACCGATCAATCGGCCATCAATCATAATTAATTTACCTATCAATCCATCTTGAGTAGCTTGTAGTATTTTAACAGACCGATCGATCAATCCGACTATATCAAAATGATATTTTTTTGCACTTTTTCTACAATAACTTGCTATAACTATGTTAAGAATTCTTTTATGTTATTTTAAAAAACACATAACGCTTTTTTTTTATATCGGCAAATACTCACACATCTACAACTCTCATAACCTTCCATTTAGTATGGTTTAAACTCTTAACCTCCTATTTGGAAAGGTAATATCTATACCATTGGGTCAAAGCCCACCGAATCTACTAAGTAATTTTAATAAATTAAAAAAAATTATTATATCCGCTTTAAATAATTTACTCCAATATGCTAGTTATTTATGTTTATTTTCCACTTTTTTAGGGGGCTAAATTTTTGGAAAATGATATCACACACATTTTTACAAAAGAACTTATAATTTCTTTTAAGGGTGTTTAAAAGAGTAAGTGGAATCGATAAACCAATCCATACTATATGGTTCAGCTTGATTTTTTTGGTTTACGGTTTAGTTCCAATTTCAAATTATTAAATGTTAATTATAGTTTAGTTTTTGGATTAAGTTTCAACATAACCGTATAAATTTGAATAGAAACATTCCTTTATATTATTATATTTACATTATTTACGTATTATATTTAAATAGAATTTTTTTGCATATTAACTTTTTTTTTTTGCCTCTTTCTTTTTTCATTGTCTCTTATCTTTTATAATCTAATTTCTTAATTTTTTTTCATAATACTGTAATAATATTTTTATATAATTTATAGACTATTAAATACTTTATAGATATGAGAATGTCATTTTGTAATATTATAAAATAAATAATAAAACAAAATATAAAGTAAAATAATATAAGAAAGTATAGAGAAAGAATTAAAAAAAAGCAAAATTAATATATAATTTTTCTAATGTAAGATAGATAATAAGTATTTAGTTTTAGAAATGTGGTTTCAAACTTGAACCGACCTGTTCTTTATTGGTTAAGTTCAGTATAATTTTATGGTACTCACGCTCTGATTTTGATTATTAAATTCTTGAAACCATTTAAAATAGTTAGGTTTTTGTTCTAGTAGAAAATCAAACTAAGTCGGGCTAGGGGTGTTTAAAAAATAAAATTGGTAACTGGTTCAAACCCTATGGTTAGATTCAATTTTTTTAATTAATGATTTGGCTCCTGTTCTAAATTATTAAGAATCGTTTATTATGGTTCGGTTCTCAAATTAAATTTCTAGATAATAGTATAAATTCGAACTGAACCGTTCCTTATATTTGTTGTGTGTGTGTGTAGATCTATATATACTTTAGAATATTAACTATTTTCTTTTTGTCTTTTTTATTTCTTCTCTTTCATAATATCAATTTTCATCTTTTTATTTCATAACTTTGTAATATTATATAATTTATAGACTATTAATAATCAATAAAATTATTAAAATTATAAGAGGACAAAATATAATACATAATTTATAGGAGAATGTCATTTTACAATTTTATAAAACAAGCAATAAAATAAAGTAATATAATATAAGAAATAGTAGAGAAAGAACAAATAAAAAACAAAACTAATATATAATTTTTTATAGATAAAATAGACAATAAGTATTTAATTTTAAAACTGTAGTTTCAAATTAGAATAGAATCGGTTTTTGTTGGTTCGTTTTGGTCCAGTTGCATGGTACTTACAGTTTGATTTCAATTTTTAAATTTTTATTCAAAATCGTTTGATTCTTAATTTAATTTAAAATTGAACCAAATATAACCAAAAATACTCTAAATATGACCGTAAACACCACTAGTTTTCTATATATTACTTTTTATTCCAATAATGCCAAGTGATCACAATTAGACTTCGTTTGGGTCGTTGAAGTTCTGTAAGTTTTTTTTTTAATCTAAAAGGCTAAAATGTATTTTTCCCCTTGAAAACTTAAAAGCTACAGTTTTTAGTGGATTTTTGAAAACTGTTGTTTGACAACGAGAAGAAACTTTTTGATCTTTTGTTTTAAATAACAATTTCGTCATAGGTGTTAAAATTGACTTGTACTATTTAAGAAGGCTAATTTTGTCCTTTATATTGGTATTAAAATTCAAAAAGACTAAAAAGTAAACTTTTGACCTTTTTAACAAGTCAATTGAGGATTTTTCCTTTTAAACTTAAATAAAAGGTTACCGCTTGTGTTTAGTTTGGACTAGCTTTTTTTTTTTATTAGATTTTTTGATTTTTGGGTTTTTATTTTTTTTTGTACAAAAGTAGATATACAAATATGTAAAAAAAACAATTAATTATAATAGAAGACTAAACAAGTTAGTTTTTTAAAAAACTTTTAAACAAAACACTTTAAAAAAAAAAAACTAAATCAAACATAGCAGCTAGTCAAGTTATTGACCTTTAAGTGACGTATGTGCTCGTAATTTGCATTGGTTTCAAAGGTTCGATTGACAATTAACTTAAAAGTTATATTTTATAATATAACTTTTAAGAATTTTAAGAATTTTTGTAACTTTTAAGAATTTTTATAATATAACCTTTAAGTTATTGACTTTTAAGAATTTTTAGTTTTTAGCTAGAAAAAAAAAAGAGCATGTTAGGCAATCAAGGTTGAAGTCAATTTTTACTTTAATTCAGTTTAAGCTAAATAAACAAAAAACCTGGTTGGTGAATTTTAAGGGTGGCTAGTTTAAAGCCAAAAAGCCTTAAGCGAAAAAATAGTTGTTATGGAATTTTTTCTATTTTCACATAATCTTATATTCATTGTAGATTTAGTTTCATAGATTTCGACAAGTAGGTTCTAAAATTATAATTTTTATAAAAATTTAAATGTGTATAATAAAAATTATGATATTTTTAAAAATATATAAAAAAATATATTTGGTATTAAGCAAGCAAAAAGACAAAATTAATAAGCAAAATCCACAAAAAAGTCAATAGTTACAAAACGAAGCCTTTGAAGTTTTTGAATATTAAGCTAATAAACTTTAAATTTAATTTTAAATCGGAGCCAAACGAAGCCTATATGGATTATTGAACAGTGCGCGAGTGCTTTGGTGCTTGGTTTCTTAGAATTCGGACCTTGCCGTGCTACGTTGTTGAGCATTAACAAGGGCTTTTAGAAGTGCCAATTTTACCGAACCGTTTGTTTTTTTTTTTGTTTTTTGTTTTTTTTACTGAGCTATTCAATTTATTACTTAGATGTTTAAAATACTTGACTTTTAAGAGATTTAAATATTTATTTTTTTTACTGAGCTATTCAATTTAAGAGATTTAACCTTTTTTTAAAAAAAAAAAGAAAAAAAAAGTTAAAATATTTGAGATAATTTTATGTAGTAGTTTTTTTGTTTTTTATTAAAATGTCTAAAATATTTTTATTTTTTTTTTAAAATTATAGTGTTTAGAATATTGGCACAACTTTTTAAGTTATATTGTGTTTAGGATATATGTAAGTTTTTTTTTTTTGTTGAAAAAAGAGATAAAAAAAGGTAGTTGATTTTTTTGCAAAATCTAATGATGTGGCTTAAAAATTATTATTATTATTTTTTGGGTAGAAACTTTTAAGTAATCCCAAACTGTGGTTTATTCTCACATAATGACTCTCACAAGATTTCTACATATCATTGGTTTCCATGTATCAAAATCAAGTGACAACTAAAAGTAAATATTTAACTATTTAGGTTCGATTATTAATAAAAATAAAAAAATTAAAATGATGTAACTTATAAAATTAAAATTGATTGATCCAAATAGAGAGTGCGTTCGGCTTCCTATGTAAGTGAAAAATACCTACAAGACTAAAAAATCCTTTTACAGGACAATTATTAAATTAACAATTCTATATGGGATAGAATGGTAGGCTGTTAAGAAAGTTCACATAAACATAACGAGTATTATAGTAATTAGAATGGCAAGGTAGACGTGTGATAAGATTAGAAAATATAAAATTAGGAATGAAAAGATTCGTGAAATGATATGGGTCGCACTAATTGAGGACAAGTTAAGAGAAAATAAATTAAGGTAATTTAGACAAATATGTAAACTAATTGATGCAATATTAAAAAAAATAATAAGATCATGAATAATGAAAATACTAAGGGCAGAATAGAACTAAATTGATATTAAATGTTATAATAAGAAAAAAAATATAAACTTATTAAAATTAATTAATTAAAAATATGACTCTTAACAAAATAAAACAGCATAAAAAGTTAAAACAAATCAATAAATCAAATTTTTTATTATTTATTTTTGTTTTTAGTACATATTTCTTATCTTAATAAAAGACAAAAGATTTTAAAAAGGATAAATATAAACAAAACATACAAATTAGCTCAAACAGTACCTATGTAACATCTCAGTACATTCGCTCCCTCTATGCAATGATGTCTCCACCAAACTCGAATTCAATTCTGAATCTTAAAAATAAGTGGCATTAACTCAAAAGAAAAATAGGGAATAAACTTTAGCCATGGAGCCAAGCAGACTAGAATCCTCATTCCTATTGAAATGGCTTATTTGTTATTACGAATAAGTTGGATTTAATATGAGAAATTAAGAATATTAGATTGCATATATTTTTTATATGCCAAGGGAATTCGAAATTGGTTAATGTTGGCTTCAATTCAAGCAAAACAATAGAGAATAGGAAAGAACAATCATGAACACAAGAATATATGTGATTCAGTGAGGTGCTTACGTTCATGAGGTGAGAAAGACTCGATCTACTTTAGTTAATAAGGATTACAAGAACTCTCTCACTCTCTATAACCTAAAATTGAGCTTATTTTGTGTATCACCTTAACCTTAGATGAAAAAAAAGGTTCACATGTGTAATTATAGACCAAAATTCATAAAAATAACTTTAAGCATGTCACGACGGCGCTCAAGAGGCCAATGAACGCATATTAGCGCTATATACTGCTAGTCCCTAAACATCACGGCGCTCGAGCGCCTTGTTAGCTCCCCGCTAGCGTTTGATTTTGTTGTTAGCTCCCCGCTAGCGTTTGATTTTGTTGTTAGCTCCCCGCTAGCGTTTGATTTTGTTGTCTTGGCGCTCGAGCGCCTTGCTAGCGCCCCGCTAGCATTTGATTTGTTGTCTTGGCGCTCAAGCGCCTTGCTAGCGCCCCCTGGCGCTTGATTCTGTCGTTTTGGTGCTCAAACGCCTATCCAACGCCCTATTGGCGTCGGCTTCTAGAGTCCAGATGCTAGAGTGCCGAACTAGTGCCAACTAGCGCAGGCTTCTGGTTTTTGAGAAATTAAGGAAAAACTCAACAATATCTACCTTGGCTTGAATTTCTCAACCATCATGAAGAGTGTTGGTCGTCTCGACCTGCACCCCTTTCACGGGTATGGGTGCTTCACCCTCTCTGATCATCAAAAGGAATAAACTTGGACCAAGTCTAGGTAATGCGTGAACTATACCCTAGGCACTGGCTTAGTCAACATGTATGATGCATTCTCATTAGTATGAGTCTACGATAATGAAGTGTAACCTAAAGATAGCCATTCTCGAATCCTGTGATACCGCGTGACAATATGTTTCGTTCTTGCACTACACACTTGGTTCTTAGCTAGGTGAATGACTCTTTGATGTAGCAGCACACTATTCTGCACTGGCCTGAGTTCACTGACCAAACCTTTCAACCAAATTAACTCTTTTTCGGCTTTAGTCACTTCCATAAACTCTGTTTCAATACTCAACAAAACAGCTGTATCCTAGAGTGTAGACTTCCAACAGATAGTATCACCAGCAAGAGTGGACATGAACCCTATCATGGACCTTCTTGAATCTAAATCCTATGCATAGTCGATATCAACATAAATTACTATTAGGGTTGTATATTAAAAATCATGATTTTAGTTTTAATATTTAATTTTATTTCTTAATAATATTAGTTTTTTCATTTCATGAAAATCTTAATGAGTAATACATGCGTTTCATTATTTATTTAATGTCGTGTATGATTGTCTTTTATTCTACACAGTATTTAATCTGATATGTAGAGTTCGGTTTACACACAAAATACCAAATTATCGATTATTATAGAATATAAGTTTTTTGTTCACAGTATTAGATGAAATTGGACACACCATCGGTACAACTGTAATACAATATTTTAGTAGATATTACTTAATTACGAGAAACGATAATTATTTCGACTCATTGTGTTAGTACACTTTGTGTGTATTGAACAGAACTAAGTTGGGGTAATTAATTTTATACTGGTTATATAAATTAATTCACACTTCATGGTTATTATGAGTGCTCATACTCTTAACCCCGAAAAAATTATTAGAAACATATATGTAATATTTATTATTTTGATTCATTAGATGGTGCGATCTTTTATGGGTCAATACTCCCGGTGAGTTGGATAACGATATTAATTATATGTGGATGTTAATTAATGAAGAAATTCATATCTCGAAAAATTAGAATTGATGATACCCCCTTAAGGAAGACAGTAGCCCGCCCACATGACATGCAAGACGATAGGGGCCTAACTCGGAGGTAGGGAGAATCGGCTCTGATACCACTTTTATACTGATTATATAAATTAATTCACATCACATGGTTATTATGAGTGCTTATATTCTTAATCCTGAAAAAATTATTAGACACATATATTTAATATTTGTTATTTTGATTCATTAGAGGGTGCGATCTTTTATAAGTCAATACTCCCAGTGAGTTAGATAACGATATTAATTATATGGTGGATGTTAATTATTGACGAGATTCACGTCTCGAAAAATTGGGATTGATGATACTCTCTTAAGAAAACTTATAAGTTTTGATCGCGCCAAATTCTGTAGGTGGATTTTATAATCTGGCAGTCAAATAAAGAGTTTTAGATTGACCATAGATGTGATATTCTAACATCCCACATCGAAAAGAAAGATGGAGTTTCTAGGGTATAAATAAAAAATTTTGGACCCCTACATAGCAACGAGTCATTTTCTCATGTGGTAAAGACTCTAGCAGAACTCAGTTAAGCATACTCACGTTGGAGTGATGCAAGGATGGGTGACCTCATAAGAAGAACAAAATCGTGAGAGCTTTACCCAAAACGAACAATATTATTGTCATGAGAAGGGTCGTTGTGTTATAATAGAAGTCATGATTTAATGCATTTATTTATTTAATTAAATGTATGGATACTTTTATTTCGATTTATTTATTTTGTTCTATTTTAATTAATTTTGTTAATTTGAAATTAAATTTTTTTGTAACGAAAAAATAAAATTAAAAATTTTAATTAAACAATTTTCTTAAAAAAAATTTAGAATTTTATTTGTTACATAAAAACATGATTAAAGATTTTTTTTTTAAAATCATATCACACAAAGATTTACGTAGTTCGCCACAATCTACGTCCACGGAGTGAGGAGAAATTAATATGATATAGTTAATAAGAATTACAACAACTCTCTCATTTTTTACAGTTTTAAATTGACCCTTTATTGGGTATCACCTTAATGCTAGATGTAAACAAAAGGTTCATATGTGTAATTCTTGACCAAAAATCCTAAAAGTAACTTTTAGTAGGTCGCAGTGATGCTCGAGTGCTCAACGAGCACGTACTAGCGCTATATACTACTGGTTCTTGAACGTCGCGGCGCTCGAGCGCCTTTCAAAGGTCCCACCAGCACTTAAACGCTTGCTAGGTGCTCGAGTGACAACTAGCGTCAGCTAGCGCCAACTTCTGGTTATTGAGAAATATAGGACAAACTCAACAGTTAGTGTAAAATAAAGAATATAATAAAAATTGTAGAGTTATTTATGATCATTTGATAATGAGGGTAGATAATTTGGAGCTTGGTATTGATAATACTAAGGGGCATGATGTTATTAGTACCATGAATAAGGAATTAACAATTCTTTATTCATCAGACTGTTAATTTAAATCTCGTAATACAAATGTATGACTCACAATTTCAAAGGAATAAAATAAATTAGTGTGCCAGCCTTATTTATTAATCCAATTCCCCATCTCTTAATCCCTCAAAACAAACAGGGCCTAAAATGATTGCTCTAAAGTTGTAGTTAAACAGGTATGATCAACAACACTCCCATAGATATAGATTCAGAGTTAGGTTTGTTTGAAAAGCTTACTAAGGGAAAAATTATTTCTTATAAGAGGTTGCATTGCTCCTCCTGTAGGACCCACACAAATGTGTGGTCCAGATTGCAGAAGGGGTAATGCCACCTGTTGGACCCATACAAATGTGTGGTCCAGATTGCAGAAGGGGCAACCCATACAAATGTGTGGTCCAGATTGCAGAAGGGGCAATGCCACCTGTAGGACCCATACAAATGTGTGGTCCAGATTGCAGAAGGGGCAATGCCACCTCCTGTAGGGAATAATTACTCGTACTAAGGACATAAGGTTCAATGGGCGGCGGACAAAAAATAATGAGAGAGAGAGTGTGAGATTTTAGGAAGCTATTGCAACATTTTACAGGTAGATTACTAAATTGTTAATTAATATATAATGATTATATAATAATTTCTCATGTTTAAAGACATTATTAAATATAATTTAATAGTAGTGGAGCAGCAAAGGTGCAGTGGTGGCCCAATGAGAGTGAATAACTCTTTTAGAGAGAGAGAGATTTGAAATAAATTTATTTAAATGAAAGAAGAGTGATGTGAAATCAATTTGTCAAACATTAGATAAAGAGATGGAAAAGGAGGAATGACTGAAAGTTAAATTTGTGAGGCTCCTTTCAATTATCAAATCCTTCATTCCTTATTTCAAAATTTTGAAAATGACTACGGTTGTTGAATTCTCAAGAAAAAATTTAGAAAAGTACATATCTGATGGAGAGAAAGAAAAGAAAGAATAACTCTTGTCCTTTGAAAAAATTTAAAAAGACTAGCAACTACTCATGAGATATGTGTGACTATGGAACCCACACACCATGTGTAGTTTTTACACATTTTATATGAATAGAGGTAGTATACTTTTTAATAAAATTGTGTGTCATTAGTAATTCTATTTACGAAGTTGTCTAATTACAAGCAAACAAGGGGCGTGATATCAGTTGAAGTTTCAACGATCAAAAGATTTTTTTTCCCAAAATAGAGTGAACTTTTCAAAGCCAAGTTATTGTCTCCCCCGCCCCATTCAATCACGACAATTTTGAAAACTACATAATACAAACAAGGAATATGCGGCTTTGGGTTGAATTCTACACATGGCGTTGTCACATATTGCAATTTTTTGATATCTCAAAATATTTGGATCACTTTACTCATATCTCAATTAATTCTTGAAAGACAAATATGGGACCCAATTAAAATCAATACAGAATCTTAGATAAATTAGCCCTTGAAAAAATTGAGAAGAGAAAATAACTGTATATTTTCTGTCTGTCTAAAACTGTACAATATATGGCCTATTTATAG
>JAULJZ010120662.1:0-11226 GCA_032270985.1 Heliamphora pulchella
TTCCTGGTGAAGGTGATGTGTTTTCTCATCCAGACAGGTATCGACGAATGGTGGAAAAACTTAATTATTTGACTACCCCTATCCGGTCAACGTTGTCAATCAATTCATGTCTGATCTTCGTACTCCCCACTGGAATGCAGTGGTTCGTATTCTCCGGTATCTCAATAGCAACCCAGGGATGGGTCTATAGTTTTGTGATTGGGGTCATTCGCGTACCGAGGGCTATTCTGATGCAGACTGGGCAGAATGTCCAATTGATAGAAGATCCACATCAGGGTTCTCTGTTTTTGTTGGTGGGAATCTCGTGTCACGGAAAAGAAAGAAGTGGTATTGAGATCAAGTGCAGAGGCAGGATACAGGTCCATGGCATTAGCTACATCTGAAATTATGTGGGTTCAATAACTTTTCACCGAATTAGACGAACCGCCTATGGGTCCTACCAAGTTGTGGTGTGACAATAAGTTTGCTGTTTACATCGCTACTAATCCAGTGTTTCATGAGCGGACTAAACACATCGAGATCGACTGTCATTTCATCTGCCACGAGTTTAAGAACGACACTATCGATTTTGGCTTTGTTCGTTCTGGTGAACAGTTGGCTGACGTGTTCACTTAGGCACTGCCCGGGCCTCGGGTTCACTATATTTGTAACAAGTTGGGTATGATTGATATCTATGCTACAACTTGAAGATGGGTGTTAATATATATTTAGTATTAAGATGTTAAGTATTAATAATAACCTGTGGGGATACCCACAGTATCTATTGTATGCCCTTATTTGCTTAATAAATACGAGTGTATGTCTCACAATGAGATACACGCTTTTCCATATTCTTTCTCTCTTTTCTAACAGGGATTTCACATCTCTTCCTTCTTTGACTCCTTTCTGTAGCCAAATAAGTTTATACCACCATTCTTTCCCACCGGCCGTGGCTACATCATCGTCAGCGCGACCGCCACCGCCTTCACTTGCCATTGATACCATGGCAAGTGAAGGCGGCAAGAAGAAAGATAGCCCGACTCAACCCGATCCCAACCTGACCATCCTTTTCCATTACCATAGCACATTAAAACATTTTTCATATAGCCCAGCCCATTAAACCTTTATCAAAACCAGCCCAAACAAAATAAAGAAAGGCCAGCCCACCCAACTTTATAAACTCTAGGCCCTTTTGGTCTAATAATTGTCGTTAATAGCTATTTAATTCATGTAGGGTTATTTAAAGTATTTCCTTTTTATTAGGATTCTAGTTTATCTTTTAATTAAGATGTTATTTTTATTTTCTCGTTGGTTAGGATTTTGATTTCTTTTTAGATTAAGGTTTTAAGCTTATAAATAAGAGACTCATTTGATATATTAATAATAGTTGAATTAATAAAGAGTTGAGTTTTAAGGTTGAGGTCATGTGTTAAGGTTCGGACCCTTTTGGCTACCTATCCACCATTCTCATCCCAACACGTGTTGCATCAGTACTATAGTATGGTCTTGTGCTTAAAAAACTGGAAGCATACATGGGCATTGGTTTATGAGTGAATGTTGAAAACCTTTATCCTCTAACTTTGATGGCCTACAGTTTTGAAGTTTGGGATGTGTAGGGAGCACTAATTATATGCACACGAATGAACTTGTTGCAGAAATTCCATCTTGAATTTGGATGGTATTTTTAATTATTTCTTGTAAAAGGGGCGAGAAAGAGAGAGAAGGGAAAGAAGAGAGAACCAGAGAAGATGATGAAGGATATTGAACAGATAAATGAAGTAGAAGAATAGAATAGGAAGGAGAAGGGATGTATCAAAACAATGAAAGAAAGAATTAGAAGGGGAAAGGGAGAAGAAACCAGGAAACACAATCCGAATAATATCAATCTTCAATTCTTAAATCACCGGTCTCTTCAAAAACCATTACATGGGGTCTTATTGATAGGAAACCAAATTACCATAATCGAATAAGAAAACCAAATAAAAGAAGAAATAAAATCCAAGCAAATTCAACTTCCTCAATAAATTAAAACTGCTAAATAAAATAAATTACAAGTTCTCTTTATAACTTCATTCAATGCCTTTTATGTGCTCATCAGTTGCTCATCTTGCATGTTTCTATTCTAGTTATTAACAACAGATTTGCATTCAATCAGTGAAGGTGTTGTTAGCTCATCTCGAATGCTTCTATTCTATTTATTAACAATGAATTTGCATTCAATCAGTGGAGGTGTTGTTACCTAGCATGAAGCTTCCTAGAGCTAAGGTATTGGTTTCCAACATACTGTTGTTTGATGAAATTGGAAATCTAGAAAAGTGGTGCTGAAGTTTTTATGGAAGATATTTAGTTGCTGCAGTGATATCTGAGGGTTAATTTGTCATTTTCAATTAAATTTAAGAACATTGGCTTTCATTTGGCTTGTTCAATTACAAGTTAAAAGTCATTCCTTTCATCTGATTTGTTCAATTATAGAAGTATGTTTTTAAGTGATGCCAATAGTCATGGTCGTAAATAGTTTGAAAAAAGTAGATACTGCTGGAACTTTTCAAGAGTCAGTATTGAAATCAGTTCCCTATAGCTCCTCATTAATCAACAGGATGATGTCAGAAATTTAATGTCAATAAGAGTGTTGTGCTGGAAGTTTCATCATGTTTATTCCTCAAAAGTGATGTATTGATGTTTAACAATCTAATATTGACCAATTTAATTTCTCCACAACTTTTTTATTATTGACTTTGAAGGTATAACTCTACCACAACTGAGATTGATGGTAACATGTTTAGTTTTGGATTTGTTGATATGGCACTGACACTGACATGTGTTAGCTGCTGGGCCATACACAAAATCACGGGCACATAAATACTGATACTCATAATTTATATTCACACAATACTTACATTGCCAGAAATTATTTCTCCTCCTCCACAATTTTTTTTATATTTATATTTCAGATATTTTTTAATTCTGAACTAAATTTGTATACTCAATTTTCCCCCATAATGGCTTCAGTGGCCTCCACATAAATTTCTTCATTGTGATACTAATGGTGGCCTTGTTTCAAGGATAGATGGAAATTATGGACTAGATCTCCAGAATTTCCAGCATCAAACATCAGCCATACCTCTAAGGAATAATGAAAGCCTTACACATCCTTCACAGCTTGAACTTGTTGGGCACACAATTGTAAGTTTGGTTTTCTAGCTTTTCTTCACCTGCATAGAATGCAAGAGCTATGCTGATGTTTGCTTTATTTTGTGCACTCAACATATAAAATAGATAACTCATACTGGCCTGACTTTGAAGCCTAACGTGTTCTTGTAACTCTCGCAGGCTTGTGCAACAAATCCATATGCAGGTCCATATTATGGGGTAATGATGGCAGCTTATGGTCCTCAGCCTTCGGTATGTTAATGATCTTCTACATGTGCTAAAACGACTAGTCATTCTTGATTGGTATTGGTAACTTCCCATTCAAATTCATGGATGTCCTCTTCTGCTTATTCATGGAAGTATAAGTTTGGAAGAGGGGTGTTTTTCCCCTAGAGGTGGATTAATCAGTCAATTAAATTTTCTCTGTCCGTAATGTTTAATTGCAACTTTTAGCTCTTTGTTTACCAACTTATGGGCTACAGACTTTGCTTTTAAGGAAACCAGTGGAATTGGAATTATATAGAGGTTTGGGTTCATATGTCATGGTGGTGAGGGTGAAATTTCGATGCTTACACTTGTTTAGGTGACAATTGAATTTAATCAGCTAAAGGTGAGCCAGTTGGTCTTAGATCCTACTAGGATAGCTACTGTATCACCATTTCTTTATTTATATATTTCTTTTGTTCACCTAAAGTTGTCAAAATATGAAGCAAATGTAATTTCTTTTAACTGGATTATTGACAGTGTACATGTCACTTAGATAGCAAATAGCCCTGTGGTTATGGGTTTTTTAAATTACAAATGGTTGGGCAAAAACTAGTTGGTGGAAGGAGATATTTTTGTTTAGAGACTCAGCCCTAATTGGTTACCTTGACCAAAAATGTACTTGATTTTTCTTTTCTTACTGGGATGCTTGCCTGTGCAACCCAGCTATGAGAAACTCCCATGCAGTTTCCTTGTTAGAGCAGGCAAGGAAAAATTCTCTAATAAGGCAAACAGTTAGTTAATTTAATGTACTTCTTTAGGAAGAGAAGTAAATTTACTTTTTAGGGCCATTTTCCATGTTTATTATTGCATAAATAACCCAATTTGCATCCCCACAAGTGGTTCCTCGTCATCAAAATAAAATTAAAAAAAAAACAATTTGTATTGACCAAGATTCAACTAGTGAAGGATAAAATCTCAAAGAGAAAGGTAAGATCTAAATAATGCTTCATTTACCACGAATTTATTCCTTCAAGATTTTCCCTCCCTTCCCCTTCTGGGTGCACTTACTAAAGCTTAGTGGTGCCGCTCTCAGATTTGAGCTCTTCCAATTAGTTCCTTATGAAGCCTTTCTTAAACCACTGAAAACATTTGAAGAACTTCAAGGCATCAACCACATTTTGAAGGCCCAGTTTTAGATACTGAGGAGTCACTAAATTGTGGTCTAATGGGGCAAATTGATGTGAGATCTTCTAGGAACAACAACTTCATTCTACCACACAAGAGGTTAGTGGATATGAGAAATTTAGAAGTTCATTCCTCATGGTAGAGTTGTAACTTGTACGCAAATTAAGTTACTGATGAGCAGCTTGGAATCAACATGGTCAGGGTCCGTCCCCCTCTCCAATCAAACATGTCAAGTTTGAGCCTCTTGCTTCCTTTCTCTTGCAATGACTAAGCTTGAACCACTCAAGGTTTCAGGTGGATTGCTTAAGAGCATGAATGTTTGCATACTAATATGGAAATGGTTATTTGGTTGGATGAAAAAATTGCTCGTGAACACATTGGATTGGCTCTCTGCCACTCATAAATTTGCATGTACAAGTTATCTAGGATCAATCTGAATCTTCAACAATTAGGCATCAAAAGAGTCATAGCTGATTAATCAACAATCTTTCACTATCTTATGTTGCATTGCTATCTTGTGACATTTTGGCTTTTTATCATAAATCTTTTTCTAGAACTGTAGGCTCCATCTCGTTGGAATTGACCTAAGTGGTGTGTCTGTTGAGCACCAACACTCTTCGCATGCTCTTGACGCGTGTTGAAGGCCATATGTGTGTGTGTGTGTGTGTGTGTGTGTGTGTGTGTGTGTATTTAAAGAATTGGACACACTTCTAACACTTTGGAGAAATACATGTCTATATTTTATTACAGAAAATAGGACTCCAATGTTAAAATAAAAATAATGTAGATTTATAGGAATTAACCCCTCCTCTTTCTTTTAATATCAGGAATTTTAAACCCCAAAATTTCAAATTTGTTATGGGAAGATTTTCTAAAATAAAGTTTAGGATTTTTTGTTCACACCTTTTTCTAGTATAAAGATTGTGAAAGATAATTTCTTACGATTTTGATATAATAAAATATAAGTATAATGTAAATTCACGCACCCACACACTTATCATGTCTTGGGTCTTGTGTATGACTATGTATTCGTTTTAGGTTTTGCTTGTTGCATTTAAGCGTAGTCCCTCCCAAGTAATTGTTTTTGCTTGAAATAACTCTGTCAAGATCCATTCCTGTTTTTTTTTTTTTTTAATAAGCATGAAACATGTGTTTTGCTGCAAACGTTTCTGTGAGTAAAATGGTTATTAGGCAAAGAAACTTCCCTTTTTCTATTTAAACTTTTTAAAATTTCAGTTCTCCTTTCTTTGTAGGCATTCCCTGTGCCATAGCCTAATGAAATCATATTTATCAGTAAATCGTTGATCTTACCTTTTCTGGTGAGCAACGTTTAGGTATTTTGATTTTTTCTTTTGTTCTTTTTAGATGTTGGTTTCTTCAAAGTTCAGATAAGGGAGTCTTAATCTCTATATTTATGGCAATGAAAACATACAAGGTCAAAGCCTTAGCCTATTTATTTGAAGCAAACACGAATATCCAAAATTTCCTGGATGAATTCTGATTTTTGGTTTATTGGCAAAAGTAGCCACGGCACAGTGGCAAGTGTGCTTGGCATGGCATTCAACATGGAGACTAGGGTTTTGACACTTGATGCATATTGCTGCCCATATATGTTTTGATGATCTTTGATTTTGTGGAGTCATATTTCTTCATATATCATTGTATTCATCCCCCCCCTCCCCCCCCTTTGGGTTATCTTTTGTTAGATTTAGGATTATACTTCGCTATTGTATAGGATTGATATAATTCCTTCTCAAGTTTCTGTATTTAGAATGGCAGACAGGCTTGGTGACGGTTGGGACTTCGTTCAATATGATTATCAATCGTATAAAGTTCATCACGTTGATGTATCCTTGATATTATATTTGGATATATTTACGACCTTTATAGTATTAACTCGATTTCCTGTGCACTATATATTTCTTCTTAACAAATGCTTCAAACTTCAGAGTTAATGTCTAACAAATTATTACATTTGGCAGGTGCCTTCTCATTTACTTGATATGCATTATGCTAGAATGCCTTTGCCCCTTGAAATGGCACAAGAACCTGTTTATGTGAATGCAAAGCAATACCATGGGATTCTGAGGCGGAGGCTGTCACGTGCTAAAGCAGAGCTTGAAAAGAAGCTGCTAAAAGTTCGGAAGGTCAAATTTTCATGCTGTGCTGTTATTATTCTGCACCCTGCGTATCTTAGCTTTGTTTATACCTTATATGATTAGGGACTTTATATCAATAACACTTTCAATGGCTGATAATCTGAAAATTGTAAAATCATGTGAGTGATATGTTTTTACTAATGATTTTTGACGTCACCAAACATGTTTTCTTGTATTTTCTTTTGTTTTTTGAAAACACGTGTACCAAATATGTTATTTGTTTTTGTTTTATGCAGAAAAACCCCAAAAAATAATATTTCAGTAAAAAAGAAAGAGAAAACTGGCAATTTTACCAGACAACCTTAATTTTAGATCTACATGTCAGACAATGTCTTTCAATACCATTGCTTTTGTAAATCAGACTAAAACTGGTCTATAGCTGAAGAAATTAAAACCTAAGATTTGTTGAGATTACAACAACTCTAAGAAGGATCTACGAGAGTTAATGCAGAAAGATAAAGAACATAACAAGAACAAACTCACATGAAACATAATATTCGCGTGGTTCACCCATATAGGGCTACGTCCATGGCTGCTGCTTTGTTTTATTGTGACCAAATCAAGCCTTTGTTCCAATCAATTGGAGTCGGTTTCATGAATTCTTTTATATCATTCTATTATGTTAAGAGCCATATTTTCAGTTAGTTTTAATAGGTTCATATATTTTCTTAATACTGCATCCCATGTCAATTTTGGTCTACCTTTCTACCTAGTGTTTTTATTACTCATGATTTTATCATTTTTTCTTACTACTACATCAACTGATCTAAGTTATATGTACCCAAACTACCTTAATGTATTTTTTCTCAACTTGTTCTTATTAAGTGCAATCCATGCCATTTTACGAATCTTTTTGTTCTTAATTTTATCTTTTTTAGTTTTACCACACATTCACCTTAACATTCTCATTTTTGTAATACTCATCTTATTTATATGATCTTTCTTAACAATCCAAAATTCTGTCCCATATAAAATCACTGGTCTAATAGCTGTCCTATAAAATTTTTCTTTTAATTTTGTAGGTATCTATCCATCGATCACATAGAACTCCAGAAACACTCCTCTACTTAAGCCAATCAACTTTGATTCTATGAGTTACATCATCTGCAGCTGCTCCATCTTTGTTAATAATTGAACATAGATAACGAAAATATTCACTCTTAGGTATCTCTTAATTTTGAATATACTCTTTCACCATTAATACTCCTATTACTGCTAAAATTATATTCCATATATTCAGTTTTGTTCTTATTGACTCGAAATTTTTTTGATTTCAAAGCTTCCTTCCACATTTCTAGCTTAGCATTGACCATTTTTCTAGTCTCATCCATTAAGACAATATCATCTGCAAACAACGTACACCATGGGATCTCATCCTGAATATATTTAGTTAATTCATCCATAACTAAATCAAAGAAATAAGGACTAAAATAGTACATTGGAAAAATATAGTACATCAGAATTTCCTAGTACTATGATATATATAGCTAGGGTTATAACTATGTGGATATACCAAAATATACCCTGAAGACAGTTTGCCTTGGGTGACTGCGTGGCTCGATGTACAGTATTTATCATGCTGATCTAAAATTAGATGCTGTCTTTGGGAGGTCTACAAGGAAAACCAGTATGTGTAGGCCTTCTTCAGCGCTGGCTCAGTTTTCAGTGCTTCCGTAATGGTCAGAAGAAAATTGTAGATTGAAATCTCAAGCTGGTTTTACAAATATCTTTCACCAGTTTTAACCTTTACACCCACATTCTTCTAACCTATGAAGCAGTTGTGGACTCTTGGAATATGATTATAAATTGAAGAAATCCTTTGGGATTCTTAAAGAGAATTAAATTTTCAGAGTTCATAGGTTTCAATTTGTAATCTACAACTAAAGTTCCATTTGTGATATTCATATATCTAACAATTGTGTCGTCTCTTTGTCGTTCCTGTTAGTATACCGTTGAATCTTTTTTCTTGTGTCTTTTCTTCGGCATCATCTGTTAGTTATCCAAGTTCGCAATGATTAGCATGCCAATGTTACTAATTTCCCTTTTATTCCTCCAAGAATGAAAGTCGTTTATGCCAAAGTACAATAGTTTGTGTCACATTTATTCTATATTTTTATTAATGGAGACATACAGCGTATTGTAAATGGCTGAAATATCAAGTAGGCTAACTGTTATCAAGTTGGAATTATGTTTGACTTCGTTTTAACGTGTACATAATGAATTTTTTTCTGCCATTTCTTCTGCATCATCTGTTAGTCATCGCATTCTTGGTTGACTAGTTTTCCTCTTTTTCCTTCGAGAAAGGGGTTAACAAAAATAGAGCCTAGACATTTTTACAAAGCCTTGTGAACTTCATGTTGTTTTCAAATTGGAAGTTTTTGTTCTCTTAAATGGTTAACACAACGCTAGATTTAGGCCCTTGCCAATCCTTCCTCGTTCATGCCGAAGTAGAGCATCCTGTACCACATTTATTCTGGGTTTTTGTTTATGGACACAAATTGTATTGTAAATGGCTAAAATCTCGTTGTTAACAGGGGCTGTTTTCACATTGAAATATTGTTTGATTTGCTTGTAATTTTTCCTTGTTTTCTTCCCTTTTTCTGCAGCCATATCTTCATGAATCCCGCCACCAGCATGCTATAAGAAGGGCAAGGGCATCTGGCGGCTGTTTTGCAAAAAAGTCTTCTGCTGATGATTTGAAGTGCCGAACCAAAGAATCAGAAACAACTTCGGGTTCTGAACCTTTGCATTGTGAGACTGTCGAAACCCAGAAGAGTCATCAGAAACCAAAAGGGCCCGAAGTGCATGAGACTTACGCAGCGCAAGGATATGCCAATGACAGTGACCGGTACCAGAACCACCGTGGCTTTCAGGCATCAATGTACATCGAGCACTGAGCCGAAGGGAAGGAGACTCTTCTGTTCAACAATGGGGTAGCATCTCATCTAACAAGGCTTCATGACGGGCATTTGCTATCTAGCGAGGCCTAGGAGCAAACCGGGGGGGTGCTGGATGAAGGATTGTGTCTCGGCCAAGTGGAAAGGTAAAGTCATTTGTGACCTGCGTTTTTTTTTGGTTGCTTTGGCAAATCATTCTTGGCTATTAGAAGGTCAGTGCCACCCAATCATTCTTGGTTTGCTCGGACGGTTAGAACAACAGAAGACAGAGATGTTTAATCTTATCTTTGATCTCTTTTGTGGATTGTACAAAGAGAACTCATTTAGAATTAGGACTTGTAAGTAACGTCTAGGGTGGTTCAAAAATTAAACCTTTAGTCTAGGAACCATACAAAGTTTGGCAGAAGGCTTGTTTCTGCCCTTTTATTGCCTTATGCCTTTAATGTAGTATATGGGATTTCAGTTTGTGGCGGCTTGTACAAAATATAAGTTTTTGAAATATTGGATGGGTGTTCAGAGATGTGAACAACTAAGCTTGTAAAGCTCTGTTAGACTTTGATGTGCTTTGAAAGCTGAAACACTTTTGGGTGTGGCCAAACCAGCCACTGGAAACCTAAAAACTAGGCCTGTGTTTGGGATTTAAAAAAAAAAAAAGCCTCAATGCTTTTATAAGGGTTTTTTTTTTCATCTTTTCCGAATTTGTAAATTTTTTACTTTTCTGATTTGTTGTGAAGAGAGATTTAAAAAAAGTATCACTGTTTTGGCAATTGAAAAAAGTTGATTAAATGTCTGCTTTTCTGGTTCGTTGTGTTTTTTTTTTGTATTTTTTGGTTGAAATTTTTAGAATTTTTGATTTTTTTCGTGACGAGGGAAACTTAAGTAGTGTATACTTTTCGACTAATAATATGAAAAAAAAAACTAAAATTAAAAAGTTACATAGAAAGTTATTTTAAACGCAGCCTAAGAGATTATCTTGAATTATTTGAAGCATAGACTTTTTGTGGGCATGTTGGTATGCTTGGAGTAATTGTACATACTGTTTTAGTTGCTCATGACAACTTTTTATTTTGGCTTGTATCATGTTGCAAAGCTTTGTTTCCTCTTAGCCACCCCTCTTCCCTTCATCCACCGGTCTGGCTGGCGGCCACCCTCTCTCGGTGGCCACCCCTCTAGCCAGAAATACCTCCGGCCACTCCCTTTATTGTAGAAATTGCAGCTTTTTGCCAGCAATTTCCTCCAGGTCTATTTTGTGAATTTCAAAAAAAAGATTTTTTTTAAAATTGTTTTTCTACAGCATATGTCTATATCAAAAATCTTGTTTTCTTTTTTTTTTTCCCCTTTATTCTTTTATAAACAAAAAGGGGCAAAAACATTTTTACAAATTTAGCAAATCAAAAATTGGCCAACTGCCAGGTAACCTTGTCACCAAAACAAATTGTAAATTTGAAGTTTTCGTGTTGTACTCTTGCTGGAAGTTCTGTGACTCAACAGATACTTGTTATTTCCCAATAATTGGATGTATTCAAAAGTTTACTCTCATGGGTGGGTTCCTTCCAAGAACCCCTACCTTGAGGTAGTTTTTGCTTTAAACCTCACCCCCACCCCCCCCCCCCAAGAATTGGATGTATTCAAAAGTTTACTCTCATGGG
>JAULJZ010120673.1:0-11225 GCA_032270985.1 Heliamphora pulchella
TGTAACTTGTATTAAAAGTTGTAATTATTTAAAAAAATTAACAACTTATAATTAAAATTAGTAAAAAGAAATTAAAAACTATTATCAATAGTATTCTGAAACATCCACATAATACTTTGATAAAAATTATAAATATTTTAAAAAAATTTATAATTTATAAATAAAATTAATAATAAAAATTTAAAAAAATACTAAGAGAAACATTATAAAATACCCCATAATGCTTTGGTAGTACCAAATAATTACTCCCTCTACCTGTGCCCACACATTTATTATTTTGTCTATATGTAGAGAGAGAGAGAGAGAGAGAAAGAGAGAGAGAGATGGATATATGTATGTATCGAAGGGTTTCGTACTAATGATTGCTTCTGTTCGGACTATGTCCCCCTTTCAGACGGTGCATCTGTCCCCCCATCGCCGCAAACAATTCGTCCCCCCATCACTACCACCATCATCATCATCATTTCATCTAATTTGCTTTTCTTTTTCTTTTTTTTTTCTTCTTTGCATCGCGGCCCCACAATCTTGATCAGTCCACATCATCGCTAATCAAATCCAAGTCTTTCACGCTCCCTTTACGACGTCGTCCTCGTCCACCCCAAAGGGGGGGGGCCGGTGGCGGGCATCACGTCCATCGCTAATCTCCTTTTGTTTTCTTAACTTTGCCAGTGGTTTGCTTATTTATTTAATAGTAAATAAATTAAAATTTAATTTATATTATTTAAGTAATTTGTAACTTTTATACTTATTTATTTATAAGTCATATTATTTTAACGAATTTATTTGTTTATTTACTTATAAGTCAATTTATAAGTTAGTTTATTTAACTTATTTTGACTTATTTAGCTACCCAAACGAGTTTATTTAACTTATTAGTTTATTTTTTTATTTTTGACTTATTTAGTTATCCAAACGACGTGACTTATTTTTTAACTTATAAGTCAAATAAGCAAATAAACAAACTATCCAAACCGGGCCTTTGGCGCCGTTTGAGTAAATGATTTATTGACTTATTTAGCTTATAAATAACTAAATAAATAATGTTGTTTGGTTTGTCGAATAAATAAAATTTAAATCAATAAACAAATGTGCCAATAAATAAATAAGTCAAAATAAAAAAATTAATTTAAAAAAAAAAGCTAAAATAAGCAAATAAGCAAATAATCAAGTGTCCTTCCAAATAAAGCAAATAAGTCAATTAAGCCAAACAAAGTGGCTTATTCATGTTTTTATTAAAGCTGTTCAAAAACCCGCGCCAACAGTTCCACATCTACCCACGCTGCATTGACCCAAGCAAATTAAAAGTAAAAGATAAGGCAAATTGAGCGGTTAAGAAAGAGACCACACGGGTTGGTTGATAGTGGCTATTTCAATTACTTTCACCCGCTATTCAACCGACCCACCTACATATAATACTTATTACTTAATTATTTTTTATTTTATTATTAATTTGTAACTCATAACTTCTAACGTAATCATTTATTCGTAAGGCATAAATAGAAAAGTAAAAGTTAAAAATTTAAGGTCTCAATATCTCATACCAAAATATTTTTCTAATTATTTTAACCCCAAAACATTTTGATTTCTAATTTTCGGTAAGAGTGAATCAGTGGCTTCGTGAGCCACTGACCTATGTTTATTTGTTTTATATTCATTTGGTGTTTATTACCTTATATCATAAATGTATGATATTTGTTTTTGTTAGTACTCTAATGTATTGTTGAAAGATTTTTTTGAATCTTTACATGAATATTTTGTTTAAATTGATGTAATCTCTATTTTGATCTTGAATTAATTAATATTTTAATAAAATATTTATTTAATTTTTAAATCATCAATTCGCTCAATCTGCCATTACAAAACCACTCAAAAAAATAACTAATTCGTTGGTTTTATAAAGCGGGTGATTCGGCGGTGATTTGAAATTTTTTATACCGCTCTAAATTATTTGATTAATGAATTTTTACTCAATTCGTAACACACCGACCTACGTACACTCTTATTCTTATTTATTTATCAATAAATAAATAAGTAAATAAGCAGCTTATCCAAACCGAACCTTTCTTCATTATTGATGGAGGTCTCTATAGCCCTAATTGATGGTGTTTGGCTCAACTTTTGTTACTAATTTTTAATATTTTATTATTAATTTTAATTATATATTATATTTTTTTAAATAGTTATAATTTTTGTTGTAATTTATAACTATTTTTTTCTTCTATTTCAAGTACAAGTTATTTTTTTTATGAAACACTTACAACTTCTGTTACAAGTTATCATCTATAAGTTACATAGTACAAACTATAATCTATAAGTTACTACCAGTAGCATTTTTAAATACCCTCATTGGCAACTTTATTTTTTGAATTTTTGATTAAAAATATTAAAAAATCAAATTTATTTGTTTGGTAAAAAAATTAAAAAATTAATAATTTTAAAAATTGAGTTAAAATACAAATTTTTAAAATATTTTATTCAAACTCTCACCGTTTTTAAAATATAATAATATTCTTTATTTATAACTTATTTACTACTACTACTAACTACATATATGTTAATATTAACTATATAGAATGGTAAAATTATTTATTTTAAATAAAAAATTTAAAAAAATAATTTTTTACTTAAACAATTCATTTCAAAAAAACTAACTTGAAAGTTAAGTTATCAAACAATCTATTTTGAACGCAATTTAATTTTTTAGTTAAAAATATTTTAAAAAATAGTTTTTAAACTAGGGCTCCGTTTGTTTTGACGTAAAATATTTTTAGGTAAAATATTTTACTTATCTTTCATTGTTTGGTTGATAATACCTATGAAAAATATTTTTTTTAGTAAAATATTTTGCCTCATTGGATTAAATTTGACTTACAAAAAATTAACTCGTAAGTTAATTTTAGAATTGTGCATTTGCACGCATTCACCCAATTCCTTCACCAAATTTTCTTCATTAAAAATATTTTTCAAATGTTAACCAAATATCAAAAAATACAACTAAAAAAATTATTTTTACAAAATTATTTTACATGTAAAATATTTTTTACGGTAAAATATTTTACGTTAAAACAAACGGAACTTATATGTCAATTGGGCACTATATATTAGACCGATCTATTCAATTAGTTAAATTTAATCCGATGAACATGGATCATAATGTGTAATTTTATTCTTGATATGGTTAGATGAAGGATTTTTCAAAAAAAATTTCTCAGGTAGTAATCGTGTTGCGGGTCTGAGTGTAACTACATTGAACCAAACCCGGTTAACAAATATGATATTTTATAAATTTTTATATTTATTATAAAATTAAGTTACTTATTATTTTAATATTTTTGTGTAAAAACTATATAATTTGGTTTATGTGTAATTTAATTGATAAATTCATGATTTCATGTGCTTTAAATTTGTTAAACATAATTTTTTAATTAAAAAATTATTATAATTGCTTAAAAATAACACAAACTCAATAAAAAAAATTTTAAATAAATAAATTCAAACCGTCAAATTAAACTGTACCCACCTATAAATCAATCAAATTTTTGAGTTCAAAATCGCGAACCTATTAGGCCTTATTAATAACTAGTTTAAAAGTTAGTTTTTTAAATTTTTTATATTTTTTAGCTAAAAAATTAAATTGAGTTTAAAATATATTGTTTGTTAACTTAGCTTTTAAACTAATTTTTTTTAAGTTGGTGATTTGAATAAAAAGTTAATTTTTTTTTTGTTCAAAGTAGATAATTTTACTCTTTTAAATATTTAATATTAATAATTATATAGTTTATAGTTATAGTAAATAAATTATGAATGAGTAATATTATTATATTTTAAAAATATTAAAAATTTAAATAAAATATTTTAAAATTTTATGTTTTAATTTAATTTTTTAACTTTTTTAACATTTTCAATTAAAAAACTAAGGTTGGCGATTATAGCCTTAATCAATTGCGAATCACAAAATTAAAAATCAATACATGTGTAGATTGTGCCGATGCATGAACACCTGTAATAATTATTGACGCCCACCCCCTCACGTGACTTCCCTACAATAATATTAGGTTTAGTTTGATAGCTAATACTGAATTGAATTAAATTAGAAGTGAGGTGGGATTGATAATATGATGAGATTAATAATGAGGTGGGATTAATTTTTTTGTGTTTGAATTGAGTGGGATTAAATAACGGATTAAATAATAATTTACGATTGTATTAAATTAATTTATTTTAAAATTAACTTAAATAAATTAATACGTTAAATTTTATGTTATTGTTAAATTTTATATTATTTACTTTAATATTTTAATATTTTTTATTATTTTTTAAAATTTTTAAATTCACTGTTTAATTCAATTATTTTTAATCCCACACCTCTCTCTCTCACTAGTTATTTTCTATTTGACAGATTAATAGTCTATTCGGAAGCTTAACAAACGCAATATTAGATTATATTTCGAACTAATAGTCCGAACAAACTATTAATCTGCCAAAAGAAACATGGCCTTACAATTCCTGTTCCACGGCACGTGAATCCAAATACACGCAAATGGGTTTATGAACTTAAGTTTCGCTTAGTTTTATTTTTGGTAAGTATTTTAATTTTTTGACTTTTTTATAAAAAGGTGTATTTAAAAAGATGTAAAAAAAATTAATTAATTTTAATAAGAGGCCAAATTAATGTGCTTTTTAGGTAGTTTTTAAGCAAAAAAAACTTTTTAAAAAAATTTAAGCCAAGCATAGGCTTTTTATTAAAAAAAATTAAAATTTTAATCGGAAATATTTAAGTATATTTAAAAATGTTACTAATTTCTTTATTTTTTTAAAGAAAAAGCCTATAAATATTTTAAATAGTCTATCTTTTATTTAATAAAAAAGTATAATATTTTTAATTAAAAAATAAGCTCTACTTTTAAACATAAACAATTTCGTGTAACTGCCTGTTTAGAATAGTTTTTAAACCTAGTTTTTACCATCTTTAGTTTTTTTTGAAAAAAAAGTACATAAAAAAAGTGGAATTGTTTAGAATAATTTTGAAAAAGTAGATGTTAGAAGAAAAAAATGATAAAAAAAAATATTTAATTTTTTTTTAGTTGCCTTGATAGCTATGTAAGAATATTAACCAAAATAAACCAGCTTAAAAATTAGGTTTTTTTAGAAAAAGTTAGTTTTTTTCTTGATCCCAAACAGGGCCAAAGAATGCCAAATACTATAAAGATTGTAGCGCGTGTGAAACACGCGTCCACAGCGAGGTTGGGTCTTCCCTGCGTACTAATTACAGCCGGTCATTTCCCTTAATCAGCATGATTTAACGCATGGCCTGACCTCACGACCTGCGTCGGATACAATTACAAATCTACCCTCTATTTCAGACCTATGATTAGGGGTAATCATGTCCAATTAACCGGATCTCTTCGTACGCTAAATAAACCTCTGTCTAAGATTCGCTGCGAAATCCTCCTCCAGATTTTGTCTTCAATTCGGGATTTACAGTTTGAAAAAGAATTCGGAGCTCACGCGCCTTAGTGGGATTTGACTTCCAACCGCCGCGAAGACGTTCAGCACGCGTCAGCGGAGGCGAGTGATTCGAAGAACACTGACAGTTTGTAATCATTACGGGTATATAAATTTGTAGATTTCCTATGATTGTAGGCCTGAAAATTAAGGTACATTGATGTGACTATATAACATTTATTATTTAACCTTCAAAATACCAAAAACTAAAAAACATTAAGAATATGGGCCCCTTTGGAATATTTGCTATTTTATTTATTTTTAATTTTAATTAAAAGATTTATTATTTAATTAAATTATTATATTTTTAGATATTTTTCATTAATAGGAGACAGAAAATTTATTTTTTTATCAAAATATCAAAAAATTTAAAAAAGATAAAAATAAGTTCAAATAAGTTAATAAATAAAATCTTATATTGTTTATTTTTATTTTTAATAAATTATTTTATTTTTTGATTTGTTTTTAATTGTTTCTGTTTTTCTTGAGACAAATTCAAAAAGGTAAAAATATCTAATCAAAAAATTAAAACAAATCATAAAAAGCAAAATAAGCTAAAATTAGGAACATTAGCCCAAACAGGACCTATGTTACAGAAATTAGACCGGCCCAAGAAAAATATAGAAACACCATGTCCCGTGCACAATTGCTTATTTAATCTTTTTAGTAAAAAAATAATTATTTTATTAAATTATTATTTTTTTGATTTTTCTCAATCAAGAAGAACGAACAAATAAATTTTTTTTACTTATTTTTGTCTTTTCTAATTTTTTATATTTTAATTAAAATTTTTCTTTTTTTTTGCATGTTTTAATTTAAAAAATTTGAAAAGAATAATAGTATAACTAAATAATAAAAATAATTTGTTAGAAACTAATATAAACAAAATAAAACAACCTAATAAACTAAAATTTATATTGTTTATTTTTATTTTTAGAGATTTTTTTGATAATTTTTTTATTTTTTTTGGTTTATTTATCGAGATGATTCAAAAAAATAAATAATTTTAGTCAAATAATGAAAAAGTTTAAAAGGACAAAAACTAAGCAAGAAATTTAAAATTCAGCCCAAACAGAGCCACTATTGAACAGTTAGTTTGTATTTGGTATATTTTTAAATTTTAAATTTTTATTTTTAATAAATTATTTTAATATGATTTGAATAAAAAGTAATACATTCAGTTAACAGAAAATGCTTAATAGTTTTTTATCAGCTTTATTTAATTTTTAGTTAAAAAAACGTAATTTTTTATTTAAACGAGTATACTTCGTAAATTTACCCCAGTATGAAAAGTTAGTAAAATAAAAAGTAAAAATACCCACAAAACACGAAAAAAAAAAAAAAAGCCGTCCTAAAAATAGCCTCTACCAAACACGAGCTTATAAAAGTTTTGAATAAAAGCTTAAATGTTTAAGTTTTTTTGCTTTTTATTATATTTTTCAAAAAGTATTGCAATATGTATGGGTAAAGGAACTAAATAAATGCCACAAACAAATTTTTTTTTAAATAAAGTAAAAATAAGCTTAAAAAATTATTAGTTTGTTTTTATAATTTTTTTTATATTTTAATTGAAAGTTCTAATATTTTTTTCAATTTATTTCAATGAAAGATATTAATTTCTTTAGAATTATCAGAAAAAATTTGTTAAAATTGTGGCAAATAAGCTAACACACCTTTCCAGACAAAAAATAAAAAGTTGCAATATTTTTTTTTAGATGTATCTATAAAGCGTAAATCTCTGGCTGCAATTACTCACAAATTATAGGTATTAGCATGTGTTTGGGTTTGCTTTTTGAAGAGCTTTTTGGTTTAAAAGTCAAAAAAAGCAACTGATTTAGCATAATTAGGCTTTTTTAAATTTTTTATATATTATTATATTTATTTATTTTTTTAATTTAGAAAGTCTAAAGGTCTAAAAAAAAAGCTATTTCAAACATAGATTTAGTCAAGTCAAGATGGTTTCAGCGAGAATCGAATACAAAATTTTTAAGTTTACAGCTGATTTAAGTAACGACCTTAAACCGCTAAACTACCTAACACATTACTATTTATTTTTTGAAAATCTCAAAATACAAAAAAAAGTACCCATAAATGAATTTTAATTAAACTACAGAATTTTTAAAACTTCGGGACAGTAAAACCCGTACCTTCATAAACGTTGAAAGTAGAAAAAATCGATTGAAATAATTTTATTTGGGTTTATTCTTGTCTTCTTAAAAAGAAATTTAAATTTTTAATTATTTTTTAATCATTTCTATAAGAAAAAAAATAATTTAAAAATAAAAAAAATTCTCTAAGAACAAAAATAAGTAATATAAAATTTAACTTAATAATTAATTGAGAAATTTAAGCAAATGTTCTATTATTAACTGATAACAGAGTTTTAGTCCTATAATTTTTTTTTTCACAGATTTAATCTCATACAATAACTAACTGACGAAAATGACATCAATATTCTATTTTTGGACATCCCTTAAATCAAGCAGCATATATATATATATATATATATATATATATATATATATATCCTAATTTAAAATATTTTTAAATTTTTTTTAAAATTAGCGTATCCTTTAAAATAAGTAACCTCTCTCTCTCTCTCTCCCTCTCTCTTTCTATCTCTCTTCAATAAAAAATCAAAACAGAACATGATGTTAAAAAATCACAACTAATATAGAGATTTTTATAAGAACACCCAAATGATACAAATTACAACTAATATATTTATCACTTTATGCCAAACATTCTACTCAGAACTCCTAACTGCTACAATTTACAATAAATGCATTTATCACAAAGGTCACTACTCACTTTTTAAGTGCTACTTTTAGGATTTCATCATTTGTGAAAATCACTACTGAGACAGAAATTTCTGCAAGAACATCCAACTGATTAAACTTACAACTGATACATTTATCACTTCAAGTCAAACATTTAGTTCAGAACATATAACTAATACAATTTACAACAGATACATTTATCACAAGGTCATTACTCACTTTTTAAGTTATGCTTTTAGGATTTTATCACTTGTGAAAATTACAACTAAATTATAGATTTTTACAAAAATACTCACCTGATACAATTTACAGCTAAAAAAATCGACCCCGTGTGCCTTCAAAAATTTCAACACCGTCTGCCTCTGAAAATCTCGACCCTATTTTCGAAAATCTCTCTCTCTCTCTCTCTCTCTCTCTCGCCGTTCCTATTCTTGCCTCTGGATGACCCTGTTTTCCCGCCATTTCACTCAAAAAATTAAATCCAAATCATTCCATTTCGTTTGGCATAAATGGGTCTGGTTTTTTGATTTGAGTATTGCGGAAGAGCCAAAAACATAGACGATTCATTAAAATTGAAACCGAATCGTCAAGGTAAATTCAGCAACATAAAAGATGAAAATGACGAAGAAGACGATAACGAAGAAGAAATTGAAAAATCGACAGAACAGTCCCGTTCCGGTAACAAAACGAGAAGGATCAGATTTAAGGGAGCCGAACATGTGGGATACACGGAGCAATTGATTTGGAAGATTATAAAAATTTGACTTTCAGAATTTAAAAACTCCCTCTTTTAGGATAAAATATTTCACCAAATCAGTTTTCATTTCAAGCAAAAATTTGTTTCCACCAAATCAGTTTTCTAAGTTTTCATTTCAGTTTTCACAAAATCTATGCATAACATTTCAAAAAGAGAACTAATCTTAATTAGGGGTATATTAAACATAATATAATTATTTCAAATATGATGGCACTAAATCTCTTAAAATAAATGTTGTAGGACTAAATCTCATTTGAGTTCCAAAAAGAAGACTAATCTTTAAATTTTTCTGATTAATTTTTATATTTTTAAATTTTTTATTTTAGTACAAAATTACTTTTCTATCTCATCTTAAGTAGTAGAATAAGAAATGTATAATATAATTTAATAAATACTAAAGAAAATCACTAAAAACAAAACAAAATAATAAGTAAGCTTAATTAGCTCCAGATAATTACTTATTTATTTATTTGATTTTTACTTATTTTAATTTTTAGTCAACTTATTCATTATTTAACTAAATTATTATATCTTTTTAACTCATCTCATTAAACCTAATTGGAAAAATCAAAAAAATTTACCAAAAACTAAAAAAAGTTAAAATAAATTAATAAATCAAATTAAGTGTTGTTTATTTCTTTTGTAATGATTTTTTTTCATGTTTTGATTAAAGAAATTCAATTTATATTATCGAAATAATTCAAAAAATAAAAATTTTAAATAAGAATAAAACACTAAAATAAAATAAATAAATAAATTCATGATATTCTCGTGTCTCCCGGTCTTCCCCCACTCCAAAGCTATACGATTAAAGTGTGCATGACTTCAATTATTGCGGTGATCCTAAAAGCGTGACCTTTGTTGTGTTTCCACCGCATTTTGACCGGTTATGTTCCGGTCACCCACCCACGTGCCCACACTTTTCCACGCTTACGAATAAAGCCGCCTTAACCCTTCCCCTCCAGTGATGTTTCAAAAACTTCGAAGCTTAAATTGAATGAGATTAATAGTAAAATAAAATTAAAAATAAAATAAAATTAATTTTTTATGTTTAATATATGTAGAATAATATAATAAATTAAATAAATTTGTGTTTGTTTCATATGTTTTTATAAAGAATAAGATAGAAATTATAAATTTATTTGTTATTATTAATTAAGAAAAAAATAATTCAAAACTTGATACTAATAATACTTTAAGGAGACTTAGTGTTATTCACACCATAAATGAGAATTTATAATCCTATCATTAGCAAATTCTGCAATACAAACGTAAAGCTCACAATACCAATAAAACAAATATTTTTAGTAGAATCAGCCTTGTCTATTCGTTCAATTTCTTCTTTCCTAATCCTACAAAAAATATATAGTCTTAGTTTTTAAAAAGTTTAGTATTTTTTTTAAAATAAATTATTTAGAACAATTTTTTATAGTCATTTTTTTCACTTTTTATTAAAATATATAATATGCCATTACTTTTATATTTAAGTTGTAGTATTTAAGATATTTGACAAAATTTCTTTTTTAGGTGAGTTGATTTTTTTAATTGAGGAAATTATATTTATTTTACTTCAAAAAATTATAGTGTTTGAGACGTATATAAATTTTTTTAAAAAATATATAAAAAATTGTGATTTTTTAGAGTACAATATAATTTAAAAGCTGATTTTATATATATATATATATATATATATATAAACTAACTTCTAAGATATGCCAAACATGAGGTAAGTATTCAGTAATTTCATACCATCACGTGACTTGTTTACATAATACTTAAATTTAATTATGAAATAAAAAAATATTTTTTGAGTAATAATAATATTCTATTTTATTAACCATAGGAGAAAAATAAAAATAATATATTTAATATATATCACATATTTTTATTTATTTAAAATAACACGTAAATATTGCAAAATGTTTTAGTCCGGGATTCCCTAATAATTTTCCTTCCGCCTTCCCTATCTACCTTTGTTTGACTTCTCAATTATTGCAATGCCCGTTAAAGCATGACGTGTGTTAATAAAAACTCAAAAATACATTTTATTTAAAAAAATATTGAGGTGTTTAGTAAAGTTATTGTTAGCCATTTTTTATTTTTTATTATTAATTTTAATTATAAATTATAAATTTTTTAAATATTTATAATTTTTATTATAAGTTATAACTATTTTTTAATTT